>VDFB02118526.1:64632-176106 GCA_007258455.2 Sequoia sempervirens
ATTGCCTTCTTTAGTGAAAATTTGATTGATGCAAATAGAAGATATTATGTTTATGATCAAGATTTCTATGCCATAGTCCAAGCTTTGAATAAATGGTGACATTATTTGTTGCCAAAATAATTTATTTTGTTCATTGATCATTAGGATTTATAGTATTTAAACAGTCAAGGAAAATTGAATCAAAGGCATTTGAAATGGGTTAAATTTCTATAAAGCTACACATTTATTTTGAAGCACAAGAGTGGTAGATCAAATAGGGTTGCAAACGCCTTGAGCAGAAGGAAGAACTTGTTGACAAAAATGTAGTTTAAATTTTTTGGGTTCAAGGAACTCACAAACTTGTACCCTGAAGATCTTGATTTCTCTTAGGCGTGGAAAGCTTGCAAGGAGCTTGTCACACTAGATAGGATGATACGGTTGGATTTTACAATCCAAGGTGGTATGATATTTAGGATTCAATTATGCATTCCAAGGAGTTCCATGAGGGAGAACTTGATCAAGGAGAAGCATAGTGGCAAATTGGTTATATGGGGTTGTAGGGTATGTCAAATGGAAAAAGGCACCAATTAGAATACTAGATTGTATTAGCCATTACCTGTTCCAAAGAAACCATGAGAGGAAATTAGCATGGATTTTGTTCTTGGTTTGCCAAGGATGTAGAGAGGTCATGACTTCATATTTGTGGTGGTAGATAGATTTTTGAAGATGACAAAATTCATTTTATGTCATAAGACCGGTGATGCAATTCACATTGCTGAATTATTTTTTAGAGAGGTGATACAACTACATGGTCTACCCAAGAGCATAGTTTCAGATAAAGATACCAAGTTTGTAGTGTATTTCTGGAGAATGTTATGGAAGAAGATGAAAATAGATTTGAATTTTAGCTCAACACATCATCCGCAAACGGATGGACAAATAGAAGTGGTAAATAGAAGTTTGGGTTAACTTGTTGAGATGCTTGGTAGGTGAAAAACCCAAGGGATAGGATTTGGTTTTTCCACAGGTGGAGTTTTCCTACAATAATTCAATCAATAGGAGCATTGGAAAATCATAATTCTAGATTGTGTATGGTAGAAGTCCTAGAACAACTATTGAGTTGTAAAAGCTAGATAAGGGAGAAAGACATAGTGTTGACACTAAAGATTTTACTGAATATATGAAGAATGTGCATGAACAAGTCAAGAAGCACATCAATAAGATGAATACGCAGTACAAGGCTAAGGAAGAATAAAAATGGAGATATAAGGAGTTCCAGGTGGTGATGAAGTCATGGTTCATTGTGAAAGGAAAGGTTTCCCGTTGACACATACAATAAGCTAAAGATGAAGAAGTTTGGGCCATGTAAGATTTTAAAGAAACATGATTCAAGAAATGCATATGAGGTGGAGTTTTTGAGTGAGATTCATGTCTCGCATGTCTAACATTTCTGATTTGAGGGAGTATCATGAAGGGGATAAGGAGCACAAGTTGGTAGAGACATAGTGGTGTTTTGGCATCTGTGGTAGAACAAGAAGAAATTGAAGTGGACAGTCGTGTATGATGAAGTATAAAGAATAGATAGTTTAATGAGTACCTGGTGAAGTGGAAAGGATGGCCTATTGAAGATTCAACTTAGTTTTTAGAGTCGTAGGTTATCCATTTTGGTTTTCCTTTAACCCCTAAAGAGTGGCAGGGTCACTTTTCAAATTACCTTAGGTGTCTGATGTAGGAGCATCCAAGGCGAAGAACAATCTTGCATCAATCTAATTATTTTATTTCAATAAGGGCTAAGTTAGTCTTAGTATACATGGTTAGTTACAACATTTATACCATGGCATTTATCTTTGACTTCATTTGGCATTTATACCTTGGTTCACATGACATGCTATGCTTCAAGGTGTTGGCGCATCAACGTGAGGCATGGACTTCGATAGGACCCTTTTCTTTGCCCCATCGATGGTCTGATGGAAGAATCAACAACATGAAGGAGTTGTGTTGGAGTTCTTCAGTGGGAGAGTTTCATGTCGGTGGGATGACACTTCGTGTCCCCTCAATATCCAGATGGGTAGTGAACATTCTGGCTTGGTGTATTGGGGTGACAATGGAACTTCGGGCTGACATGAATTTGTGTCCCTTCGATAGGCTGAAGGAGTGATATTTCCAAGTGACTTACATGTCGGGGAGACTTGCTTATTTCAGAGCGAGGTTTTTTGGTGTCTCCTCGACACAACGTAGGCAAGAAGTATGAGTAATAAATAGGTTGGTTAACCATAACCAACAAATGTGAATGAGATGGCAACGCATAGTGAAATTGTACTCATTGACTCCACAGTGTTGTTGTGGATCAATGCATTCATTAGTTGAGTGATTGAGACTATTGATAATTAGGTAATCTTCTAGTGATTTTGAATGCTTATTGGACGATGATGGTTACTACGAAAATGTAAGAGAAGAATGTCAATGTCAACTAGGGAGATCAAGGGATATATCAATACCAAAGAAAACACAAGAAGGGGGGGAGATAAAGCGACCTACCATGAAGAGATTTGAAGGTGGCAAAAAGTGAAGGTTGACTACTTGTTGGTGAATGTAGGACCGAAGGTGAAAACTCAAGTCTACAAATTGGCATATGAATATAATTAGTAGCTCATAAGAAGGAAAACCAAGTTGCCATTGTGATTTTTTCATTGTAAGGGGTGTTCTTTTCATCAAATACACTTGAAGAGCAAGCCTTCATAGGAGTATCACCATTAAGAGATCTAGAAGAATTCTTAAAGGTTGAATTTATCTACAAAACTCTACACCCAACCTCGATCTTAGCCACCAAATATATATGAGATAAAAAAACTCGAACAATCAAATGGTAAATAGAAACTCATGACCTAAAACTATCCAAAAGTGGCACCCATATCATCCCCCAATAAAACATATCTTATGATGTGTCATAATATGCATCATAGGTTGGTCAAAAAGTGTAAATCCCATTTGTAGTGCTTTTATGCATCAAACAACTTTTTTACATTTTTTATACAAACTTCTAGGGGACATAAATTTTGATCTAGTGGGTCGATTGGGTCCATTTAAAAAAATGTACTCAATTATATCTATGCAACAAAAACCACGTAGGTGGTGCTTAGCAACCAAGAATTTTTATTTTGTCCAAAAACCAACCTTATAGCCCATAAATTGAGTTTTTTCCATTTTATATAAAAAAGCACACTTTTTTGTAATCTTGACATTAGGAAAAAGGTTGAGACACCTTTCCTAACATATCCAAGGTATACATTATATCTTGGGTTGGACATACACTATATGCTCACTCTTTAATTCTAACCATCTACCTTGCACTACCAACCTTAGCATATTCTCGTGTTAATTTTTCTATTATAATGTCATTTATACATTTTCTTTTTCTCATAGTGGTTGTGAATAACCAACATACTTGTTTAAAATTATATTCATTACATAGCATTTTTTTCAATAACATTTAATTTCCCTTTTTCAAGAAAAGTCTTTTAAAAATGAGTTTAATAATTGTTTACTCTTGGGGTTTATAACATTTATCCCCTTGTAAATTGGATGTTTCCCTCAATAGCATGAGGTTCATCTGAATCATAACGAATAAGAAAAACACTTAATAAAATAAATATGGATGTTGAATATGAATATATTTGATCTTTTCCTATGTGACATTGTTAACGTTATAAAATATCCATTTAAATTTAACTTCTTTTTTAAAAATAAAAATAAAAGGGTAAAAATTTATTGAATCAAAAGTAATCAATCGTATAAAGCAAGTCGGGTCTATAACAAACACCCAAAGCAATAATTAGGAATTCTCCATTTAAATTTAACTTAATCGATCACTATATTTTATAATTTATTCATTCTTTTATCAAAAATTTCCTTAGATTTAATATAAAATTCACAACTAGATACAACAATAAAAAAAATCTAATCAATCACATGATCAATATTATAAATATACTTGTGATATAAAAACCATCACAAAATCTATATAATTGAAGATGTAAGGAAAATTTATACATAATATTTTATACTTTCTAAAATTTCGAATGATTGCAATAATGAAGAACCAATTAGCATATTTATATATTTTAAGGAAGCCCTTTTGAATTTTACCCTATGAAACAATTGATTGCCTACTTCAAGCTTATTTATCTCTTAAGATTATTCCAAATCTTATGCCTAATTTGTGTATCTTTCATGTTGCATTTTATTTTATTAATTATATCTTTCATTTCTTATATATTTTTAGTTTCATACCATGTCCTATGTATTGAATTTGACCATGATATAGGGGTGTTGTAATTAAAATAATAAATAACTTTAAAATGTGACATCTTGATGGTGGAATGATATATTCAATTATAAATAAACCCAATTAAATATAAATATTCTTCTAATGTTTTAAGTCTTTTAGTAGTATACATTATTTACATTTCTTTTATCATCTTGTTAATTCTTATATTTCTTCCATTAGATGCAAGGGGATAAGAAATATTAAAACTCAAACTAGTAGCTAATTTATCAATAAGAGAGCTCTCAAAAGAAGAATTAAATATAGGATATATATTTAATACTAAGTTTTTAAGAAAATATTCACAAAAGAAGAATTGAAATCTAGGATATAGTTTAACTACTAAGTTTTTAGGAAAACCACATAATTGAAACACCTCTTGTTGCAAGGTGTGTACCCTTGGTCTCCTTGTGTTGTGCAACGCAACACTTGGGTTCGTGACATGGCTTAATCACCTCATGTGGATTCATTAACTCTAGCAGTTGTATCGGGCATTAACAGGTTGATCTTTTGGTGCAACAACCATCTATGCAACAATTAGTATCAAATCTTGGGTCACGGGTTTGAACCCCTCGCCTGCGCTGGGGGGATTGTTGCAAGGTGTGTGCCCTTGGCCTCCTTGTGTTGTGCAACACAATGCTTTGGTTTGTGACATGGCTTAATCGCCTCTCATTCATTAACTCTAGTGGTTATATTAGGCATTAATAGGTCGATCTTTTGGTGCAATGGAAACCGTCTATGCAACACCTCTTTGACAAACACATGTGGTATATTAGAAGTAGATGAATCAATCTTGATAGGTAGAAAGTAAGTCATTTTAGTTAATCTATCAACCACAACTAAGATAGATTCATGTACTTTATGTATGTCTAGGGTAGGCTAGTAATGAGATCTATAATTGTAAATTTTTATTGTCAATTGGGAATGTACAAAGGTTGTAAATGACTAAGTTTCTTACATTTTTTCACTATAAAAGAATGATAATCTAGATATTTTTCTCATAATTAAAAAAAAAAATAGACGAAAAAATATATCTTTTGAAAGCTAGGATGACTAGAGGTAGGTATATAATAAGAATATTTTAATACATGTTTAGTATTAGGTAAATCAAGGATAAAAATTCATCCCTTGTAATACATGACTATTAGTTCTCATTATATAAGAATCAAGATGTCTATTAAGGTATTTATTAGAATTATTTTGTAAATATTCATAAAGAGTACGGGGATAAGTATCAATAAGTAGTTTACCTCTAATAAATCGTTTAAAACTACTTCATTCAAGAGCAACATAATTCGCACAAATATGTTTTCTACTTAAAGCATCAACAAGTAATATTTCTTTACTAGGTACTTATTGGATATCAAAAGTGTATCATGTTAAAAAATCAATTTATCATCTTTCTCTCATCGTTAATCAAGGTTGGGTGAAAATATGTTGCAATCTCCAATGATCAATTTTTAAAATAATTTTATTCCCAACAAATATTTTCTGTTGAGGTGTTGTACACCACCTTTAATGAAAATATTACTTATTTGTGTAGTTTACCTAGTGATGGGGGACATCCTACTTATTTATTTCATTGATAACTATAATTATTAAAATTAACCTTCATGGTGAAATGAATACCCAAGGTGAATAAGAAAAACCCAATACACATATAATGTTGTGTGAAACAATGGTTAGGTATGTTAAAAGAAAAAAAAATTACTAGAAGATAAATGGGATACCATACTCAAATGAGGAAAATTGGTTAAGGTGATGACACATTGGTTAAGATGGAAGTATTTAATTTTATCAATAGGTGTGATGTGTTAATTTAAATAGTGTCTTTACATATCTAGTGAGGATATCACCTTTCTAGGATTGACCTATTCACACTTGTTATAAGTTTTTATACTTTTTCTCACTTCGTGTGGTTGATACATGTGTCATCATCATCTAACACACCTAGTACATATATACTTTCCATTTTCTAGCACACGTCATTTAAGCTAGACAAATGTTTCATCTTTATATGGGTAATCATTCATTGTGTTCTACATTCCTACCTCCTCTACCTAACCTATATATACAAGGCCTCTATGTACATTTTGCATAGTTCACATATTGATAAAAATATTATTGTGCTTCATTATTCACAAGTGAAAGGTTTTTTGTGCTTCTAGATTCCTAGCTAATTCCAACATAGATCAAAGCTATGAATGCGGGTTCCTTCCTACATCAAGGTGACTCTAACACTTAGCCCTATCATTAGAGTGATGGAGTAGGCTCAACATGCTTTGATACCACTAATGTAGAGAGGGGTCAACACAAATACCTCTCTCACAAACTCACAAATTCACATAATAGAAATTGAAAGCAAAAGAAACAACTATATTGCAATATTGTATTCCAAACTTGTTCAAATGATTACAATCTTTAACAAATCTGATTTTATATCAAATTATGCAACCCCAAGGACTAATGAACAACAAATAAAAATGGTTTCCAATCTGATTTATAACAGAAAAATATTAAACAACAAAAAATCAATCCTTTCTCCTTCAAATGCAACTTAAATCTTCACTCTCCCACTTGAAATATTCAACATGCAACTATTCCAACCTTCAATAATTGAATCTTGTCTTCATTTTCTATCACCAAGACCTTGAAAACCTACAACATAATGGTTCAAATATGCTCATGGAGAAGATGCTACACCTCTCTTCTTGCTCCCAAAATCTAGAGTAAAATGGTTACATGAACATTCTCCAACATCACTTGTAACCTCCAAAACCAAGCTTCAAAACCCGCAACCTACAATATTGGCATGCCCAACTTGGGAAGAGCTATCAAAATGCATGCCAAAACCTTGAATAATACCAAAAATTACCAAAATGGGAGTCCATTCCTCAAATTTAGGGCACTTTCCATAGTAAATTCTCCCAACTCATCTTGGGAATCCTCCTTTTCATGTATCAATTAATAAAGTTTTTAAATGCATATTCAAACTTATAAGTCCCTCCAAATCTAGTGCAGGGGCAACATGAAAGTTTAAATTTGCAAGTTTTAGGATCAAAGTCTTATGATAGGTTTGATGTCTTTTTTGGGGTCTAATAAGGTCCTAAGTGATCATTTATGATGTAATAAGTAATTTTTGGAGTCTTTGAGCTCATTTTGTTTTATGTTTGAAATTTTGTCAAAAAGTTATGAAAAGTTGTAAATTTGCAAAAATGCATCTTTTGAAGGAGCCCAATGGTCATGGGATTTCAAAAGGTAGTTGGTGGTTGATGTGTTGGTTAGTTTCACTTGTGTTGTGTTTAAAATTCCTTGAAAAGGCTCGTGGAATATTAGATTGTTGGATCTTTTGAAAGACAAATCAATAAAATCACTGTTTCCTCTAAAATTTTGTACTTTTCCATTTAATATTGTTGCTACAAGCGTTCTTGCTTGGCCGTACAGAAGAATTGTGCTCCAATATTTTATGAAATTGTTGAAGATATGTGCTAACTTCATTTTTCACTTGGGTTGAGGGTCTAACATTTATTTGGAAGGGAGTTTGACTCCATTTTCTAAAATTGCCTGTGCATTTCCAATTTTAAGGGTTTTGAGGCTTTGAAAATGTTTTGAAAGGACATTCCATCTATTGTACATGTTTTGTCTCAATGGAATGGCCCAAGTAGGTAGAATTAGGTGTGTTTAGGATTTTTGAAAGATATTTAGGAGCAGGGGAGGTTCTGAAGGTGGTTTTAAGTGATGCCCTAGATGGCATTCTGAATGTTCTTTAAGTGAAATTGGAAGGTTATAGGGTGGAAAAGATAGAAATATTTGGGGGCAGTAGTTTATGAAGATATTTTAGGTATGTGCAGACCTATTAGAGCTAGTTTGAAGAGTTGTCCTAGGGATTAGAGGCCAAGATCATAGTTTTCAGAAAACCCTCATTGAAAGGGCATAAAGGGTAAGGTAAAAAGGTGTCTTGGATGGCTTTGTGTGAGTTAAAATTTGGTGATTTGGTGTTAATTTGGAATTTTTAATGCTTCCCAATGATTTTTTGTACTTGGAAGGAAGAATAAGGAGGTGTTGCTTTGAAAAAATGGCATAATCGGCCTTGTAGGACAACGTAGGAACCTGTTTTTGAAGAGGTTGATCCAAAGTGACCATAAGTGATTTTGTGATATGTTTGAGAAGACTAAAATGGGTGTTGAAAAGGTGGATGATTTGTGGGTTAGAAGAGAACATAGTAAGAAAATTTCAAAAAAACTAAGTTTACACACCTGGTAGGCAAGCAGTGCAGTCGAGAAGGAAATTACCCTAGATAGGGTTTTGAGGTTTTCAAAATTGTTTGTGTCAATTGGGATTGGGTTGAATTTGAAAAAGGCCCCCCTATATTGCATCATTTGGTATCAGAGTGTAGGTACCAAATTTGTGGAAGAAGAAGAGTTGCAGATTCTAAGAGGAAGGTAGGAGTTGAAAAGACAAGATGCCTCGCAAGATTAATGCAACTACTAGAGAATTGTAGGAGTTGAAAGAAATAAATGCTAGGTTGATGGAGTCACATAATATTGTGTTAGCAAGGCTTGCTACCCTAGAGTCAAATCAAAGAAGAGGTACAGAGTTGGGTGATGTGAGTGAGACAAATGAAGAGGAAGAGGAAGAGTTTTAAGAGACTAATGAAGGGATATTAGATCCTGAGGAACAAAGGATGACAAGGCTTCTAAAAGAAATCAAAGGTGAGACACACAAGGTAAAGGTTGATTTTCCCATGTATGGTGGGAATTTGAATGATGAATAGTTACTAGATTGGATTTCAGCCATGGATAATCACTTCGAGTGTGAAGAAATACCAGATGAGTAAAAGGTAAGGATAGCAAAGACAAAACTCAAGGGACATGCATTGTCATGGTGGGACTATGAACAACCTGAGAGAATAAAGAAGGGAAAAGAAAAGATAGTTTCATGGAATAGGATGGTTGCAAAGTTCAAAGGTAAGTTTCTTCCTAAAGATTTTTAAGTTCAGTTGTATAAGAAAGTCCAAGGTATGAAACAAAAGAAATTAGATGTTAGAACTTATATTGATGAATTATATAAGTTGAGCATAAGGTTAGGTAGACAAGAGGATGAGGTTGAGAAAGTTGCTAGTTATCTAGGTGGCCTTAGATTTAATATTCAAGATGAATTGGTTGTGGAAAATCCAAGATCTATAGAAGAATGTTTTCCATTAGAGTGGAAGAAAAGTTAAAAAGAAGACAGGTCCATCAAAGGTAGAGGATCCTTTACTACATCAAAATAGTCCTATGAAGAACAAGAAGGTGAAAGCAAGGGTAAAGAGAAAAGTACTGATTTTAGAGGTGGTTTTAGAGGTCCTAGAGGCATATTTGGTGGTGGAAAAAATTCAAACACATTTGCAAGAAGGTGCTACAATTGTCAAGAGTTTGGTCATCCATCATAAAAGTGCCCTAAAAAATTTGGTTCTACATCAAGTGGTGTTGAAAGAAGAGGTGAAAAGAGAGTCCAAATTGTGCAAGAAGATGAAGGTGAAAGTGTCAATTCTCCAAGTTATGTTGCAGCTCCAGAGGTAGGAGAATCATTGATGCTAAGAAGAAAATTGTTGAAGACATCTAAGGAGAAGGAGATGACTCAAAAAAGGAGTTTGTTCAAGAACACATGTAAGTGTAATGGTAAGGTATGCAAATTTGTGATAGATTCTAGTTGCATTGACAATATGGTGTCTAGTAAAATGGTAGATAACTTAAATTTGGTGAAAGTTCCTCATGAATCACCCTATAAGGTATCATGGTTAAATGATGATAAGTCACTTATAGTTAGAGAACAAGCATTTTTTGAGTTTCATATTGGAGGGTACAAAGATAAGGTGCTTTGTGACATTTTACCAATGGATTGTTGCCATTATTTCTTGGAAGTTCATGGAAATTTGATAGATAATCCCTTTATGATGGTAGGGAGAACACTTACACCATTAGGAAGGATGGGAAGTCTTTTAAACTAACACCATTACAAGAGAGTGATGAAGGAAAGGGAAAGGTAGCAAGCATCATCATGTTTGGAAAGAAGGATTATAGGAAGCTTGAGGGGAACAAGAATAGAGAATGTGCAGCCATTGTAAGAATTGCATATGCTAGGACAAAAAATGCATTGGTATCAGAGAATGTGAAGACAGTTAGCTTGAAGAGGAGTCTAATTTTGTAGAGAAAAGAAGGTGAAAAGTTGACAAGGACTGTCTAAGAGAAGGCCATATATCATATGAGAATTCAGCCACAAGTTGGATGGAGAGAGGATAATGGAATCCTAGTTGGGGTAGTGATATATCCTATGATAGCAAAAGAGGTAAAAGGGCAGTCATGTTTTGACAAAATAGAGGTAGGAAAGGCTAATAGGATAGTGGTCTTAAGGGAAGATGACTCAGGGACAGAGACAAAGGAAAAGGATGAGGTGGAACAGAGTGTTTGGGAGGAACCATTTGGAAGGAACAAGTCTGCAAATAGGGAGAAGGACTGGACAGTTAAGGACAGAGTTGGAAATGGTGAGTTTGCTAATATCAAGGTCAAGATGGCATCAACATCAGATGAGAGAAAGATCAAAGGAATTAAACTATGTGAAAGGAGCTTTGGAGACCCAAAATGTAAAGTGTTCAAGGGTGGACAATCTACAAATCACATTCCAAGGGACTTGGAAAAGTTTCAAGGTCGGGTGTATCATGCAGGGGCACCATGAAAGTTTAAATTTGCAAGTTTTAGGGTCAAAGTATTATGATAGGTTTTATGTCTTATTTGGGGTTTAATAAGGTCCTAAGTGACCATTTATGATGTAATAAGTCAATTTTGGAGTCTTTGAGTTCATTTTGTTTTATGTTTACAATTTTGTCAAAAAGTTACTATGAAAAGTTGTAAATTTGCAAAAATGCATCTTTTGAAGGAGCTCAACGGTCATGGGATTTCAAAATGCAGTTGGTGGTTGATGTGTTGGTTAGTTTCACTTGTTTTGTGTCTAAAATTCCTTGAAAAGGCTTGTGGAAGATTAGATTGTTGGATCTTTTGAAAGACAAATCAATAAAATCACTATTTCCTCTAAAATTTTGTACTTTTCCATTTAATATTGCTACTACAAGCATTCTTGATTGCCTGTACAAAAGAATTGTGCTCCAATAGTTTGTGAAATTGTTGAAGATATGTGTTAGCTTCATTTTTCACTTGGTTTGAGGGTCTAACATTTATTTGGAATGGATTTTGACTCCATTTTCTGAAACTGCCTATGCATTTCCAGTTTTAAGGGCTTTGAGGGCTTGACAATGTTTTAAAAGGCCATTCCATCTATTGTACATGTTCTGGATCGATGGAATGGACCAAGTACATAGAATTAGGTGTTTTTAGGATGTTTGAAAGAGATTTAGGAGCAGGGGAGGTTCTTAAGATGGTTTTGAGTGATTCCCTAAATGGCATTTTGAGTGTTCTTTGAGTGAAATTGGAAGGTTTTAGGGTGGAAAAGATAAAAATATTTGGGGAAATAGTTTATGAAGATATTTTAGGTATGTGTAGACCTATTAGATCTAGTTTGAAGAGTTGGCCCAGGGATTATAGGCCAGGGTCATAGTTTTCAAAAAACCCTCATTGAAAGGGCGTAAAGTAAGGGTTTGGTAAAAGGTGTCTTGGAGGGATTTTTGTGAGTTAAAAGTTGGTGATTTGGTGTTTATGTGGACTGGTTAATGTTTCCCAATGATTTTTTTTACTTGGAAGGAAGAATAAGGAGGTGTTGCATTGAAAAATTGGCCTAACTGACCTTGTAGGACAGCGTAGGAACCTATTTTTGAAGAGGTTGGTCCAAAGTGACCATAAGTGGTTTTTTGATATGCTTGAGAAGAATAAAATGGGTGCCTAAAAAGGTATATTATTTGTGGGTTAGAAGAGATCAGAGTGAGAAAAATTCAAAAAACTAAGTTTGCACACCTACTAGACAAGCAGTGCAGTCAAGAAGGAAATTACCCTAGATAGGGTTTTGAGGTTTTCAAAATTGTTTGTGTCAATTGGGATTATGTTGGGATTGACAAAGGCCCCCTACATTGCATCAAAATCCCACACCCAAGTCCATTTTTGCTAATTTTTGAAATTGACAATTTCCCAAAATTCCCTCCTAAATTATCTCCACTCCCAAAATTTGCAATAAAATAATAAAAGGAAATTATTTAATATTTATTTTAGTCTAACTTTGTAAATTACCCTATTAAATAAACCACCTACCAAATGTTAGGGAAATAAATTAAAATATTATTTTTGGTTGATGCAAGATTGTTGGTCAACCATAGATGCTCCTCTATCAAACACCCAGGGTAGGAAAAATTTTGTGATGACGAATTCACAAAATGGAGTTGAGTGGTAGTACCACCCTTTCAGATTGAAATAAATCCTAAGAAAACTCCATCACTAAATTTGGTACTACCAATGAGTTCTTCTTTCTCCTCTTTTAGCACCTAACCGAACAAGCTTCCTTCTTTGACAACTCTGCTCTTCACTAAACCTCCTAAATATGGAATCAATTCCACCATAAACCGACCACCTCCTCCAAGTGTATATCACACTCTCCTCTAATATTTTGGGATTCAACCCACCATAGTCCAACCACCTGCACCAAATTGCACCCTCACTAAGCTCTGCAATACCACACAAACCCTTATTTGCATACCATGCATCACTAGAAAAATCTTCCTAAACTAACCCATCCATAACTTGCAAATGATCATCACTCTCAAATTTAATAAAACATGATTTACTATTCTCTTTTATTGCAACCTCATCACACTCACATCCTTCTTTAGAATAATATTTTTAAAAATTGAAATTTACCTTGGTTTCATTCACTACTGCAACTTCAACCTTGTCTTCAACATGATATTTCACTATTTTTATGCCTTTAGAAAGACATATTTCTACTACAAAATTATCTTCCACATTCAAAAAAACATTAGTACAAAAATCCTGAGATTCATCATCCATATTCTCTAACAAATAATCAGTCTCTCTAACCAAGGGATCTTCTTCTCCAATACTTTCAAACAAAGAATCATTGGAAAACTCCTCTTTTATCTTCACCTCATATTCCTCAATTTCAAACTTCTCAAATTGATTCATTTCTACAACAACTTTATACATTTCTACATTCTTATCCTCATCAAAACATACATTAAAATATGATTTTACCTCATTTCCTTATGTTGCAACTTTTACTGCTATGATTCTTTCTTCACTATCACTTGTCATATCATTCAAACACAAATAAGATTTGGTTCTATCCTCATCAAAATTTGATATTCCTCTTTTCCTTACTGCTGCAACAAAATTTTCAGCCTCCTCATATCAATCCATCACATTCATATCATTCACATGAAAACCATAATCATTAATGAACTCACAAAATGCAAGTTTTACTTTTTCTTTAACTGTTGCAACTTGATTTTCCTCTTCTTCAATGTCCTCCTTTTATCTAAACTCTTTTTTTTTCTACTACAACCTCTTTAATCTCTTTCTTCATGCCTTCCTCAAAGCATACTTCCACAAGATTTTTTCTTTCCTATTCATTTGCATACATAACTATGACAAACTTTTTTCCTTTGTTCTTTGGAATTTTGTCAAACAATTTCCAGACACTCTCAATATTCAACCTCTTAGGTATATATTGCCACAAATTTGATGACCTTTCTACAAACCACACACACTCCACCCCTAGGTCCTCGTGAAAACTGCCCCACATCGGTGCTTCTGCCTGCACACTCAAGAAATCCCACTCTGATACCATTGATGAAGTAGGATCAACATGATTTGATACCACTGATGTAGAGAGGGGTCAACACAAATCCCTCTCTCACAAACTCACAAATTCACACAATAGATATTGAAAGCAAAATCAATAACTATATTGCAATATTATATTCCAAACTTTTTCAAATGATTGCAATCTTCAACAAATCTAATTTTATATCAGATTATAAAACCCCAAGGACTAATGAACAACAAATAAAAATGGCTTCCAATCTGATTTATAACAAAAAAATATAAAACAACAACAAAAATTCTTTCTCCTTCAAATGTAACTTAAATCTACACTCTCCCACTTCCAATCATCAACATGCAACTATTCCAAACTTCAACAATTGAATCTTGTCTTAATTTTTTGTCACCAAGACCTTCAAAACCTACAAAAAAATAGTTCAAATATGCTCATGGAGAAGATTATATGCCTCTCTTCTTGCTCCCAAAGTATGGAATGAAATGGTTACATGAATATTCTCTAGCATCACCTGTAACCTCCAGAACCAAGCTTCAAAACCCCCAACCTACAAGATTTCTATGCCCAACTTGGGTAGAGCTATCAAAATGCATGCCAAAACCTTGAATAATACCAAAAATGCATCATTAAATCCACTCCCACCAAAAATTACCAAAATGGGAGTCCATTCCTCAAATTTAGGGCACCTTCCACAGTAACTCTTGCCAACTCACCTTGGCCACCCACCTTTGCATGCATCAATTAAGGAAGTTTTTAAATGTATCATTCAAACTTATAACTCCCTCCAAAGCCCACACCCAAGTCCATTTTTGCTAATTTCTGAAATTGACAATTTCCCAAAATTCCCTCCTAAATTATCTCCACTCCCAAAATTTGCAACAAAATAATAAAAGGAAATTATTTAATATTTATTTTAGTCTAACCTTGCAAATTACACTATTAAATAAATCACCTACCAAACCTTAGGGAAATAAATTTAAATATTATTTTTGGTTGATGCAAGATTGTTGGTCAACCACAAATGCTCCTGCATCACAGAGTATCATGGATACAAATGGACATTGTCATTGAGTCTAGAAGGTTTGATAAATAAAAATAACCTTCGTCTCATCAATTTTGGTAATTTTTTATTTTTTGCAAAAAAAAAATTGTACGGTACAATACCATAAAAATTTGCATGGTACAAAAAATAAAAAAATAGCAAAGGGTTGATTTTCCCTCTCTCCATCTACCATCTTTTATTAGTATTTTTTCTTGCAAAAAATATCTTGGCCTATTTGGAGGGTTATGTTGTTTCTTTGTTGTAGGAGTTTTTTTCTTTGGAATAAAATATATTTTGCAATTTTATGTGGTTTTATGTCCATGTCAACCCTAGTAGCTATTGCAGAAGGGAAATTTGTTTCCTCCCACAAGGGAAAATCCCTTCATTTCGATTTTGGGCGACCTCTTGGCCATTGGAAATACAATTCCCAAGAGGATATTTCATTGTGTGTGGGACTACACAAAAGGGCTTAGATTTATTAGGAAACCACCAAGGAACAACATCCTCACCATTGTAAATTTACCTCTATATCTTTGGAAAAAGGCATAGTAGCATTGAACCCTTGGGTGTTTGCTCTTCCAGGTTTTATGCATTCTTTTGTGCCCCTTGCATTAGAACGAGTTCCCATATCAACACCCCACCATTCATCTCCATGAACATTGCTAAAGACACACACATGAAGGTGGAATCAAAGAATGGAGTTAGAAATCTTATGTATTTGAGGTTTGTCCATACAAATTCCAACCTCACAAACCAGTGCTAAGCAACTAAATCGTAAACCACTTATTTTATCTAGTAAGCAAATCTAATCAGCCTCTTCAAAGGACCTTAAAAATCAGCATCTCCCTTGTATGAAACTCTTTTTCTTTGATTATTTTGGCACATTTTCTCATCCCTACCCATATAATCTTGCATTCATACACTCACTTTGTATACTTCTTGCAAGTAGTGATCATTGTTTTTTACAAGAAGCAACCTTTGGCATCCAATTATAGATCTTAGTCCACTAAGTGTTCAAGGAATATATTCTTTAGTGCTAGAAGTTTTGAGTTATGAGTGAAATTTGAGTGGTTGGAGTATCATCGAGTGGTTTTTTGTCACATGTGACACTAAGACCAAGTCAAAAAATTCATGCATAATGCCACACCTCTTAACCACTAACTGTCTATGTAAAATATTTTGTAAAAAAATATTTGTATTAATTTCTAACACCTAATCACTAGTGTTTATTTAACTTCCAATACTTGGTTAGTAATTTTTTTACGTTATATGCAAATCATGAGGGAATTATCAAAGTGGTTAGTTGACTATCATCTCATCTCAAAAATTTATAAATGGGGGATTTTTTCATTTTGTGATAACTTGCAAACAAGTGTTTTTTAAAGTGTAAATAGTTGACCAGAAGTTGGTTCCACATCTAAACTTTAGCATCAAGACAATTTCAAGTTGTACTATTTTAATTATATTTTTGGCTTCCAAAAGCCACCATTGTAAGTGAATTTTGATGGGGCATAACTTTCATCAAAATTTCATAAAAAAAATTAACTTCTATTAGAATTTTGAAAGAATTTTTTTCTATATATAATTTTAAGCTTAGGTTTTCCAATATTTTTAAAATTGTAAAAATATTCATGAGTTATAAATAGAATATTTTATCATTTTCACTTCACAAACTTGTTAAATTTTCTTGCACATCATTCTAGGGGGCCTAAAATCACTCATAATCAAATCAAAGGGATTGTCTTGTGTCTCTCTCTATAAAATGGACCTAATTATAACTCCATTTAAATTCTATGAATGGAAGAAATAAATGGATATAAATCCCAAGAAACTAGGATTACATTGAGTCACTATGGGTTTGGAACCTGAACCTACTATAGCAGTTGAAAAGTGCAAGTGGTATAATTATAATTATGAAGCCTATGATACATTTTTTATGTCTATCTCTCTCGACCTTCTCTTTCACATTGAATCTTCCACAACACCCAATGTTATATGGAAAAAATTAGAAAATTTGTTTGGCAAGAAAGATGTAATGAAGGGAAGTCAATTGGAGAATCAACTAATAAGTTTTAATCCACAAGACTTTAACATAATTCAAGAGTTCCTCACTAAATTGAATTTACTAGTGTTTCAAATCAAACAATATGGAATAGAAAATAAAGATAAAAAAATTGTTGTAAGTGTCCTATCCAAGTTAGGTCCTAACTATTCACTATTTTTTTCAACTTTTCATGCAACAAAGAATGCTTTTGGTGCATGCTACACTATGCCTTCTCTTTCATATTTTTTTCTAATCTCATAAAGGAGAAAAAATATTCAAATGGATACCATGAATCCATCAAAGCCACAAGCTCTTGTTGCAACTAAACAAAGGGATCCAAAATCTAAGGGAAAGAAATAAACTAAGTATCGATCTAAGGGATCAAAATCAAAAACTCTATTGGATTCATATAACTCATCAAAATGAAAAAAATATAAGGAGAATCTCAAAATTACTTATTGTAAGAAACTAGGACATGAAGATCCCTAATATTTTAAAAAGGAAAATAATGAATTGAGTCACCTTCTCTAAAAGCATCACATTCAGTTTCTTGTTGCATGTGTTGTCATTGATGTCAAAAAAGTGGTTCTGTGGAAAGGTGCATGAGATACAATTTGTGTGGTGATCAGAGTTATCAAGTGTGTAAGAGTCTAGAGGTGTAGTCTAAGGTGTGATGATAAAAAATATTATGAATTCAAGGAGATGGTGATGAATTTCATGAGCGTACTATACATAGTTGTGCCAAATCTTTTGTTGCTCATGAATAGGCGAAATTTGACAAATGGAAGTATATGTTGATATGAAGAAGTTGTGGTTTCTTGTTCTTAATGAAAAGTATTGCATTTGTTGTCTATGGGAGTTTTAATGTTGTACTCTTTGTCTCTTGATGCAAATCATTGCATAAGAAATGAAAGAATGTATGTAAAGGTTTCAAGCAGTCTGAGGCATAGGAAGTTATAATGAAGTAGCTTGGGAGAATCCTCCACATTCCTCCGCATTTGAAGATATGATCTTGCAGCTTGGAGGATAATTTTATTTTTTTTGAATGATATATTATTCCAAGTTTCAGGTGTTGAAGAGCACTGCAAGTCTGGTTCTCAATGTTCTATCTCTAGACTATGGTTTTTTGGTTTGCAAGAGATATTGGGGTTAGTGTATGCTTTCTTTTGCTAGCATAAACTAGCATGAATTTGTGAAAAGAGTGTATGCAAATGGTTTTGAATGTTATATAATGTTTGTAAAGTGATTTGTATGATGTGGTTTAGTTTCTTTGGTACTGTAATGCATGGAAGGTTAAGTGCTTGCTAGGCTGAATTGGTATGTTGAGATGTTTGCACCAATTTTTTTGAAGTGTGCACTAGCATGGAAATGTGTGCTAAGGTAAAATAGATCTTGATAATCTCTTGGTTTGGACCATATTCGATTCCATCTTACCATAGATGTTTTAGAGCTGACTTGTTGTGGCCACTGTATGAACTTCATATCACATGTTTCATTTTGGTTGACTAAGGAGAAAATTTTTGAAGCTTGTGGAGGGTATAAATGAAAGATCAAGTTTATTGCAAAGAGAATTAGAGTATGTGATTATTCAAAGAGGCATGTGTGATTATATGAGTGAGGAAGTATGTTGGAAGTTGTGAGCTAAAGGCAATAGATGTTGGGATATGGTGTTGTACACCATTGCATAATTTGATATATTATATGTTGTAATTAAATAATTATTTAGTTGTGATGCACCTAGGTTGTGTGGTTAATCACACTAGGTAATTATTTGGGGACCACTTTAGGTTGTGTTGTAACATTGTATTATTATTTAGTGTTTGAAAGACATGATAATAATTAAATATTGGGGAAATATTAAATAAAGTGAACTTAGTACCCAATATTAAATAAGGGATTAGTGGTTTGTGTTCACATGGTTTTTTGGTACATGGTTTTATCTTACCACTTGGTTGTATTTGTGTGAGCTTGATTCTATAAAACCAAGCATAGGTTTAGTGGTTAAAGTTGGCTAGGTGAGTGGGATATCATTATTAAGTATTTTTGAGTGCATATGTGAAGCATGGCATGGGACGTATGGATTCATGCTTGGACACATGAGGATGCATTGAGAGGCTTGATGCTTCAGAGGTATTCATTGTAACTCTTGTATTTCTTTATTGTTGAATAATATGATGGATTATGGATGCTTTTGGAGGCTAGGATTTTCTTGTTGGATGTTGTTGATATGTGGTTGTCATTGATGTCAACACTATTGGCATTAATGTCTTTAAGGCTATATATGTTGAGGATATTGAGAAAATTGTAATGGAATAAGTTGGAGGTTGTCAGTGGTGAAGTGAAGTTCATTTTGTTGGCAAGCTCAGTACATTGATGATTAGAGGTTGAGGATTAAAGGGTTTGTTATCGAGTATATCTAGTTTATCCACGTTAAGTTTCAGATATCGACATGAAGATTTGATCAAGTTATGAGCAGTTGTGTTCTGATAATCATTATATTCCTTTAGTTGGTGTTCTTGAATGGAGATGATGTGATTCTTGTTGTGGATGCTTCTCTAGTGACTCATGATGTTTGTGGATGTTTCTAGATCATGCTCTATCTGTGTTGCACATCCACATTGATCGTTGTGCTCATGATTGGTGGTTTTATCTTGCATGTTCATGTTTTTCATGTTCATGGCCAACAAGGTGATGGTAGCGTGCTGTGGATCTTCATGGAATAATTTTTGAAGGTGTTTAATGTTCAAGGATTTTTTTTGGGTCTTCATTATGTTCTAGTCGACGTTGGTCAATTCGCATTGAAAATTATTTATTGTTTTGGGCCGACAATTTGCATATGTTTTATTATTTTGTTGAAGTTGACATGTAGCAATGTAATCTCTTGTTGCAAATATATATATAAGCGATTGTTTATTCCATTTGAAGGAATGTGTGTGTATGAGATGTGTGAATAATGTCCAAATCATTTGAAGGCATAAGAAGAGTGTGAAGAAGAGTGCGCAGAGTGTGAAGAAGTGTTCATGTGCTTAACCAAAACTGTAATCAGGCATTAGCAAATGTTATTTTCTCAATTCAAAATCCTGCGGATGTAATCTAAATGTTTTTGTAAGACAACTTGTGTCTTCCTTTGGGCAGTAAGCCTTGTTGTATTTGAGCAGTAAGCTCTAGGTAGTGTGCCTAAATGCATATTCATTCCCATTTTATTCTTTATACTTTTAACAGGGTATAATCTTGTGGACTAACCTCCACCGTGGTTTTTCCCCTAATAGGGTTTCCACGTAAAAAATCTTGGCGTTGTTGGACTCAAGCAACACTAAGAGCGGGGGTGAATTAGTGCTGTGCAACTTTAACTTTATTAATCTATTCCTTTAGTACCTTAAAACATTTAATCAAATGAAAGATGCATGAACATAGAACAACAAGCCACAACACCATAACAAAAGGATTTTTACATGGAAACCCGGTTAAGGGAAAAACCATGGTGGAGGTCAATCCATAATTTTGAGTACTCAAAATATAAGTGTTTTACAAAATGTGAATGCGCTTGCATTCAAGCACATTGCCTAGAGCTCACTGCTCAAAATCAAGAAGGCTCACTACCTTACAAAAGATTTGGAATACAAAAAAAAGTTGAACTGAATAGATAGCATCTATAAATGCCTGATTATAGTTTCGGTTAGGCACATAGATCATATTCTAGACCTCATGTTTAATTTTGCACTTTGCTCTGCTCTGCCTTAATTCGCTTCACAAAAATCCTCTTATGCACTAATGAAAATCACTCAATTGGTCTTCTGATATTTTCACACACATCAATACATATCGAACTCGCACTCATGCATACCAAAATGAATTAACCGATCTCATATATATATCTACTACCAAGAATTTAGTCGCTAAATGTCGACTTCAATAAAATATAAAATATCTTCCAACTATTGGCTCAAATCATGAACAACATTTAATGCGCATCCACCAAAGCTAGCCATGACATAATTAGGACCCAAAATAAAATATTCAATATAAGAATAATTTAAACAATTCTACCTTAAACATCCACAACACCCACTATTCACTTAGTCGGCCTTCATATACTGATGAACAAAAAATTGAACTAGATCTCCTAACTTGTAACCACTTGATGCGATAACACAAAACTCGAGAATAACATATTTCAAATACCCAGTGACCTTCCTTGAGATCTATGACCAAGACTGATAAACTGACAGTGCAAACTAACTGACAGATTCAACTCCAACCAAATACCCTATTCCTCATTTTGTTTTCCAATATAGTCAGATATTGTAGTGCGAACCAGATCAATGACAACACTAGAAGGCATATTCCAACAATCTCCCCCTTTAGCATTGATGGAAAAAATTAGTGAAAAATGACTAAGTGCCAGAGCCTTCAAAACTTCAAAAAGCCAAAACTCAACAAAACTCCCCCTAAGATTGATAAGGCATTTTTCACTGCTCTCTCTCCCCCTTTGACATCAATGACAAAAATAATAGAATATTTTCTTTCTCCCCTTATGCCAACAATCTCTCCTTATGAAGATATAACCAAAAACTTACTTGTGCAAAATTTGATTCAAAAACTTGAAGAATTGCACTTGCTAATTGAAGATTAATTTGTGTTTTTCCTTCATCTCCGGAAGGAATTTCTTCCATGCTTCCACTGCAATCCTAGTTATTATAATCATGTTGTTGTTTTTAGATTCCCAATTGATAATCTTGATGAGGGATTCCAGAATGGTGAAGGCATCTTCCAATACTTCTCCATTCCTTAATATCTCAATCAATTGTTCTAGCCTACATTCTATTATGTCTTTTACTTTCCAAAAAGTGTCCACAATTTTGTTCCTAGTGTTCTGAACATTTGCATGCTTTGTCTACAATTCCTGATACCTTTTCCTAATTGCGCCATCTTGATCTTGAGACATGTTAAAATTTTGACCAATATTGTTCAACTCTGTTTCAATTTGTTCCATATTCTCCTTGTACATGCTAATTGCATGGGGCCATTAAAGACAATAGTTAAAAATGCTATTTGTTTTGATTCTGCATTTCCTTAGTTCATTCATGTGATTTTTTAGCTTGGTAAGTGACAATCTATAATGCTTCTTTAGATGTAGAATCACTTCTTCTTCTTCCTTATTTTGAGACTCATAGTCCATGATTTCCTTGATACATTCAATCATCTCTTCTGGAAACTTATTCTGCAAACTCTCAGGTTTGATATGATTGTGCACAAAATGACTACTTAGAATGTTTAAGATCATGTCATGCTCATATGATGGTCTAATAGTCCACATGTTCACAATTTTTTGCATTCCATCTTCCTCATGGATAAGCTGCAATAACTCTTCCTTAGTTAGATCACTTTCTCCTTCACTTCCTTTTGTCATTGCCTTTACTTGTTCTGATTCATTTGTTTCTAGTTCTTTTCCTGGAGTGTCCTCGGTTTCCTTATCAAATTCCTCATTTGGTATGTCCACAATCACTTGTTCTTTCCCTTTCCCTTTGACTTTTGGATCCTTGCATGCTAGTGGAGTACTGATATCTATTTCTTTTTATCTTCTCTTCTTTCTTTCCATTTCACTAGAGGAGGATCCAACTTCAAGTTCTCTTACTGGAATTGAAACACCAATTGATCCAAAATTCCTTAGCAAGCCCTTAAAGAAACATTCATACACTTGATCACAGTCTGCTGAATTTTTAGAGTATATATAAATATGCTTACAAACTGGTTCACTCTCTTCCCACATTACATTTTCATTCAAGGGTAAGCAGTTCAAAAAGTACATCACAAGGCATATAAAAAAAGTACCAAACCTGAAAGGGTAGCCTATTTCCTTCGTCAATAGCACATTCTCCATCAATTGACCTTTCAGCAGTCCACAGAGATCAAAATTCTGATCTCCCATTATCATTTTGTGTAAAATGTAAACAGCACCTGCCAAAGTAGCACCTTCTCTATTTCTAAAAAATGTTTTATAAGATATTCCATGTGCAATGTTCCTTGTCATTGGATCTTTTATTGTAGATATTATCAGTGCCCTTTGATCTCCAGTTACTCTGGTTAGGGTTTCGACTTCTTTATTCTGAATTGACTTCTTCCTTGACACATCCCCAACTTTGCATAATCTGGTTACCACTGCAATCAGTTCTTTTGAGATATGATAGGGTTTATCCAAAGTCAAAATGTCATCATTCAATATATTTAGAACAAAATCAATGATTTTTCTATTTCTGAAATAAGGAAATTCACTTGAAATATCCAAGCTTTTGTGATTCGCTTCTTTCAACCATTTCAATTCATCGTGTGACAAGTTTCTTTCAGCTCTAATATTTTCACTATTGTATTCATCTAGTTTTACCATTCCCTTGAATTGTTTCATTTTACCTTATGTGCACATGACTTAGAAATACCAAAGAAATTCTTCAACCGCACACCAAATTTCTCAATACAATTGAATTACCTGGTGAATAAGGGTTTCACCGCTGAATCCTCTTCACGCATTTGAAATTCTGGTGCAGAGCACTCTCCTTGTTTTTCTTCGACACAAAGTGGAAAATGAGGGTTTCAAGATGCTTTTTATATTTCACACTTTTAACTTTTGTTGCAATAAATTCTTTTTCCCTAACCTATTCGGATACCCTATTTTCTCAGTTACCAAACAAAGACTTTTGCAAACCTTCAATTCAGCACAATATCCTTTCCAACAACATTTGTAGATCATCAGTGCAACCACTACACTTATTCATATCCTGGTGTCATTTACCGGCAGGGGGTTTGAAAGATTTTCTTGACAGCTCCTCCTAGGCCAAAGGCCTAAAACTAATTCTTGAAGGAATTACCAGAAGCAGGTTATGGTGTAGGCTCATCAGAGGAATTCTTCTTCATCCATGTCTTCTTCATCTAATCTCTTATTTCATCCACATATACTTTCCCTTTTCCTTTACCATCTTTTTGCATATTTCTACCTTTGTATACCAGACCTCTTTTATCCATATTCTGGTTTTTGCAAAATCTTGCAATGTGACCATATTTGTTGCAATTAAAACACACAAGATTCCCTTGTTCATACTAGTTACTCCATTGATTTATTCTCGATCTACACTGATTAGCAATATGACCAAATCTTCCACAGGTATAACATCTAACATTTCTTCTATTAACAGAGTTGTTTGACACATTTCTACATACAATTGACTTGTGACCAAACTTATTGCAATTAAAACACTGATCGGAAAATGATGATTCATTGGATTTCATTTTACTTCTACAATAAGCAGCCATTTGACCAAATTTATTGCAATCAAAACAATATCCGTAAAAATTTTGAGCATTAGGTTGTCTTACCAGAAGCCTTTTTGCTTTGTTCATTTGATGTCCTTGCTTCAAATTCCTCTGTTTAGATCTAGAACTTTCTCCTTTCTCATAACCAAGACCTCACTTATCATTTGCATTCTTTTGTCCTCGAGTCAGCTCATCAAGCTTCACAGAGCTAATCTTGAATTTCTCCTTGTATTCATTTGCAATAGTAAGTTCATCTCTGAGAATAATAATATTTTTTTCAAGTTCTTCTTCATTGCTTCTAGATTGTTGCATTTCCATCTCCAACTGAATGAATTCTCCATTGATTCTGCTACATTCATCAGATCTCTCTTTTAGGGACTGGACAAGATTTTCTTCATTCTTCTTTCTTTCTTCAATCTCTTTAGTCATCTTCATTGCCATAGATTCCATCTCATGCTTTAGGGTAGCATTGTCTCTAGCAAGATTTTCACATTCTTCAGTTATTTCCTTCAAGGTTTGATTTAGGTGAACATCATCCATGCTTTTTATCTCTTTCTACTTAATCTAATCACATATATCCTTTCTCTTTTCCCTGGACTTAATAATCTGATCCTTCAACTTCTAAATGAATTTCTCTACATCCTTAAGATTTGCTCTCAATTCCTGGACTTCTACTTTAGACTAATCAAGATCATCAAGTGCCACCAAAAGTTGTTGTTGAAGACTACCAGAGTCCATTACATTCCAAGATCCACCTCAAGCTACTAAACTTCTCCCGAGGAACTTAGCTTTGATACCAATTGTTGGACTCAAGCAACACTAAGAGGGGAGGTCAATCAGTGTTTTGCAACTTCAACTTTATTAATCTATTCCTTTAGTACCTTAAAACATTCAATCAAATGAAAGATGCATTAACATAGAACAACAAGCCACAACACCATAAAACAAGGATTTTTATGTGGAAACCCGATTAAGGGAAAAACCACGATGGAGGTCAATCCACAATTTTGAGTACTCAAAATATAAGTGTTTTACAAAATGGGAATGCACTTGCATTCAAGCACACTGCCTAGAGCTCATTGCTCAAAATCAGGAAGGTTCATTGCCTTACAAAATATTTGGAATACAACAAAGAGTTGAATTGAATAAATAACATCTATAAATGCCTGATTATAGTTCTGGTTAGGCACACAGATCAAATTCTGGACCTCATGTTTGATTATGCACTTTGCTCTACTATGCCTTAATTTGCTTCACAAAAATCCTCCTCTGCACTAATGAAAATCACTCAACTACACTTTTGATATTCACACACACATCAATACATATCGAACATGCACTCATGCATACCAAAATGAATTAACCAATCTCATATATATATCCGCTACCAAGAATTCAATTGCTAAATGTTGACTTCAATAAAATAGAAAATATCTTCCAACTGTCAGCTCAAATCATGAACAACATTTAGTGCCCATCCACCAAAGTCAGTCATAGCATAATTAGGACCCAAAACAAAATATTCAACACAAGAATACTTAAAAAAATTATGCCTTAAACATCTGCAACACCCACTATTCACTTAGTCGGCCTTCATATACTAATGAACATAAAAACAAACAACTGGATCTCCTAACTCATACACCACTTGATGCGACAACACAAAACTCAAGAATAACATACTTTAGATACCCAGTGACCTTCCTTGAGATTTTTGACCAAGACTAATAAACTGATAGTGCAAACTAACTGACAGATTCAACTCTAGATGGATACCCTGTTCCTCATTTTGTTTTTCGGTATAGTCAAATATTGCAATGTGGACCGGATCAATGACTTAGGTTGCCATCAATGACAACACTAGAAGCCATATGCCAACATGTGTTATGTGTGTTTCTGATGTGTTGTTGATTTATGCTTTCATGGTTATCAATCAGATCTGGGAATAAGGTTAATAAGCTTAAGTTAGTTTAAATTTATGTGACAACTAATTCACCCCCCTCTCAGTTGTCTCTCCTTGTGTTGCCAACAATTGGTATTAGAGCAAGTTCCTTGGAAGAATTTTAATAGCTTGAGGTGATCTAATATGGTGATATATAAGAAGGATAGTTTGATATTTGATGGAACAAATTATTCTCTATGGAAGACTCGAATGGAGTGTCATTTGAGATGCATTGGTGAACCCTACTGGAACATTACAAGGAACAAGTATGTTACCCACAGAATGGTCCTTCTACTACTGTTGAGTTTAAGGATGTCAAATACAATATCAGGGCTAAGGAAGCATCATTGGGTGCTTTGACTGATTCTAAGATGACAAATGTTAAGGATTTGAAGACTACTTATGAGATCTACAAAAAGTTGGAAACTTTGTATGAAGGTGATGCTAATGTGAAGATTGCTAAGTTGCAAATTCTAAAAGGGAAATATGAAATGTTGAGAATGGGTGATGATGAGAACATTACTTATTTCATGCAAACAGTGAATGAACTTGTGTGTGGTATCAGATGTGCTGGTGGACAATTGGAAGAATCATAGATTGTTGCTAAAGTGCTCAGATCCTTGCCTGCTACATACAAATTCAAACCTACTACTATTGAGGAGCTCTAGACTGTAACAAATGTAACTAGAGATATGTTGATTGGTAAGATTATTGCTTTTGAGCTGAGTGAATTTGGTGATGCTCTTCCTAAGAAAAAATTTGCATTCAAAGCTACTATTTCCAGAAGGGACAAACATAGATATGATTTAGGAGAAAATTCTTCTAGAAAGATATTCAAGTACGAGGAGGAAATGAGAGATATTGAAGAAGAAGAGATAAAATTGGACAAGCTTGAAGCACTTATTGTCAAAAGAGAAGCCAAAGCAGAAGGTAAGTATAAAGGGAAGTTTCCTATTAAATTTTTTTCTTACAACAAGATAGGTCATTTTGCATCAAGGTGTTTGGAAAGAGTTCCTAAGCCAAGAACTAACAAGCCTATATTTCAAAGGAAGTGTTATTATGTTGTTGATGAAGGTGTAACAGATGATGAATCTGATAAAGGGAATGTAAGTGAGGATGAATGGGTATTTATTGTTATCAAGGAAAATAATCATGTGTCTACTGAATTTGCTAATAGTACAAATGTGGAGAAATCCCTAGCTACTTGAGTTGAAGAGAAAGATGAATGGGTGATTGAAAATGGATGCTCTCATCACATGATAGGTGATAAAAGGAAGTTTATGAGCTTGGAAAAGTATGATAGTGGCATTGTAAGATTCGGTGATGAAAAAGTAGGTGTAATATGTGGCAGAGGATACATTTCTCTTGATGGTAAGCATATTAATGATGATATTGTATATGTGGAAGGTATGAAGCATAATCTTTTAAGTGTTGGACAGATGGTTGATAAGGGATACAATCTTCAATTCAAGGATGAAAAGTGTAGAATATTGGGAAGTTACGGAAATGTGATTGCATCAGGTACAAAAACAAAAGGTAATATACTTCACCTGAGTGTTGCTAGTAAAAGTTGTCTTATTGCTCAAGTTGATGAAAGTTGGTTGTGGCATAGGAGAATGTGTCATGTAAACTTTGATAATATTATCAAGATAAGTTCTACTCAGGTTGTGAGAGATCTTCCTAAGTTGATAAAACATACTAATGCTATATGCAAGGAATGTTAGTTAGGGAAGCAAACTAGAGTTTCATTTTGGAGCAAACAACATTGTTCAAATGAAGTGTTGGAGCTTGTGCATACTAACTTGTGTGGTCCTTCTAGAGTCAGAAGTTTACAAGGATACAGGTATTTCATGTTACTTATTGATGATTATTCCAGAATGATGTGGGTTACTTTCTTAAGAGAGAAATCTGAAGCTCTAGAGAAGTTCAAGATCTTTAAGGCTATGGTTGAGATAGAGACAGGTCTGAAGATTAAATGTTTGAGATCAAAAGGTGGTGAATTCACTTCCGGTGAGTTTAATTCTTTTTGTGAAGAACATGGGATAAAGAGACAATTATCCACCACGCACCCTCAACAAAATGGAGTTGTGGAAAGGAAGAACAGGACAATGAAGAAGCTACTAGAACTATGATGTTGGAAGGAAATGTTCCTCATATCTACTAGAGAGAAGTTGTGAGTACTGTTGTTTAGACTCTCAACCAGGTATAAGTCAAAGGTGATACTAGTAATACTCCTTATGAGCTATGGTATGGCCATAATCCTATTGTTAGATACTTCAAAATATTTGGGAGTAGATGAAATATCAAAAGAGATGAAGATATAGGAAAGTTTGATGCTAGGAGTGATGAAGGAATCTTTCTTGGTTATTCTACTAAAAGCAAGGCCTACCAGTGCTACAATAAGAGATTGAGGAAAATGGTTGAAAGTGAAAATGTCAAGGTTGATGAAGACATAGTTAGACCATCCAAAACCTATGGATATGATTCAAATGATCAAAATGATAGTTTAGATAAAGGAGAGAAAGTTCAGACTTCAAATCAAGTTCAAATCATTCTAGTGAATCAAGAAAATCAAGAGGAAGAAACTAGTGAAAGTACAGAAGAGAGATCACAAGGGCCTAAAGTTCAAGAACATCCTAAGACTCCAAGGTATGTAAGTCTAAATCATTTAGAAGATCAGATCATAGGTGATTAGAACAAAGGTGTTCAGACTAGGAGAAAAATTGCAGAAGAATACTATTTGATTTCAAAGACTGAGCCTACTAATGTCAATGAAGCATGCAAAGATGAACATTGGGTAGAAGCAATGAAAGAAGAACTACTATAGATTGAGAAGAATGATAAATGGATTCTTGTTCCTAGACCTAAGGACAAAAATGTAATTGGAACTAAATGAATCTTTGGAAACAAACTGAATGAGCAAGGTGAAGTTGTTAGAAACAAAGCAAGACTAGTGTGTAAAGGATATTCTCATATGGAAGGAATTGAATTTGAAGAAACTTTTGCCCCTGTTGCTAGGATTGAAGTTGTGAGACTATTTCTTGCTTATGTTGCTTTCAAAAACTACAAGGTTTATCAGATGGATGTCAAGTCAGCATTTCTAAATGGTGAACTAGAAGAAGAAGTGTATGTTGAGAAACCTGATGGATTTCAATTGACTAATCAGGGAGATATGGTTTGTCGGTTGAAGAAAGCACTGTATGGACTCAAGCAAGCCCCTAGAGCATGGTATGCCAAATTGAACAAGTATTTGTTGAAGCTTGGATTTAAAAAAGGTACTATTGATAGTAATTTGCATTTCAAGATTGATCATGATAAAGATTTTAATGTTAAATTCTTTGTTGATGATATCATTTTTGGAGGAGATGATGGTTTGTGCATGAATTTTGTTGATGAGATGCAGAGTGAGTTTGAGATGTCTATGATTGGAGAAATGAAATTATTTTTGGGATTGAAAATTACTCAGTTAGATAAAGGGTTCTTTATATCTCAGTCCAAGTATGTGAAAGAATTGCTAAAGAAGTTTGGTATGGAAGATTCAAAGCTAGTTGGTACACCTATGGTGACCAGATGTAAGTTAACACAAGATGATGATTCCCCAAAAGCAAATCAAACTAGATACAGATCGATGATTGGTGGATTGCTCTATTTGACTCAAACTAAACCTAATATCATGAATGTTGTATGCATTGTTACAAGATTTCAAGCTGATCCTAAGGAATCTCATGTGACTGTTGTGACGAGGATTTTTAGATACTTGAAGGGGACAGTTGATTTTGTCCAATGGTATCCTAGAGATGATGATCTTACTTTGAGTACCTTTACTGATGTTGATTTGGTAGGAGATATGAATGACAAAAAGAGTACTAGTAGTGATGCATTTTTCTTGGGAAAGAAGTTGATTTCATGGTTAAGTAAGAAGTAGAATGCCATTTCTTTATCTACTGCAAAGGCAGAATAAATTGTTGCTGCTAACAATTGTACTCAAGTATTGTGGATGAAGCAAATGTTGAAAGATATCAGAGTTGTGTATGATGAACCTATTGCTATATTTTGTGATAATTCAAGTACAATTAACATTTCTAATAATTTGGTGTTGCATTCAAAGACCAAGCATTTATCTATCAAATTTCACTTTTTGAGAGAGAAGGTGAATGAAAAAGAAGTTAGATTGGAGTATGTGCCTACTAAGGAACAGATTGTAGATATCTTTTCCAAGCCTTTTCCTAAGGATACTTTTGAGTATCTCAGAGGGAACTATGGGTGATTACCCCTCCTAATCAGAACTAAGATGCATTGACTTACATCAGTCCGTGCATTTCACAGTCATATCTTGATCTAGATTGATGTTGTGGTGGCTGCTACTTAGGGGGAGTAGTCAGATGTTCAAATATGTGGTTCATAGCTTGTGTGTATTTTTTCCATTGATGTCAAAGGGGGAGAAGATTCATGTGAAAAAATTTGTGGGGAGAAGAGTCATGTGAAAGAGTTGACGTGAAAAGAGTCAGAATCTAAGGGGGATAAAGTGCTAAGAGATAGTTGTGTTGATGGTGTTTTTAACATCATGTGTTTCCATCAATGCCAAAGGGGGAGATTGTTGGATGTTGTTGATATGTGGTTGTCACTAATGTCAACACTATTGGCATTAATGTATTTAAGGTTGTATATGTCGAGGATATTGAGAAAATTGTAATGGAATAAGTTGCAGGTTGTCAATGGTGAAGTGAAGTTTAGTCTGTTGGCGAGCTTAGTACGTTGATGATCAGAGGTTGTGGATTAAAGGGTTTATTTTTTAGTATATCTAGTTTATCCACATTAAGTTTTAGAGATCTGCATGAAGATTTGATCAAGTTATGAGCAGTTGTGTTCTGACAATCATTATGTTGCTTCAGTTGGTGTTCCTAAATGAAGATGATGTGATTCTAGTAAGTTCAGTTGTTACAAATGTTTCTCTAGTGATTCATGATGTTTGTGGATGTTTCTAGATCATGCTCTATCTCTGCTGCACATATGCATTGAGCGTTGGGCTCACGATTGGTGATTTTCTCTTGCGTGTTCATGGCTGACAAGGTGATGGTAGCATGTTGTGGATCTTTATGGAATAATTTTTGAAAGTGTTTCATGTTTAAGGATTTTGTTTTGGGTCTTCATTATGTTGTGGTTGACATTGGTCAATTCGCATTGAAAATTATTTATTGTTTTGGGCCGACAGTTTGCATATGTTTTATTATTTTGTTGAAGTCGACATGTAGCGATGTAATCTCTTGTTACGGATATATAAATGATTGTGTATTCCATTTGAAGGCATGCATGTGTATGATATGTGCGAATAATATCTAAATCATTCAAAGGAAAAAGTAGAGTGTGAAGAAGGGTGAGTAGAGTGTGAAGTGTTCATGTGCTTAACCAGAATTGTAATTAGGCATTAGTAGATGTTATTTTCTCAATTCAAAATCCTGCGGATGTAATCTGAATGTTTTTGTAAGACAATGTGTCTTCCTTTGGGCAGTAAGCCTTGTATTTGAGCAGTGAGCTCTAGGAAGTGTGCCTAAATGCATGTGCATTCCCATTTTATTCTTTATACTTTTAACATGGTATAATCTTGTGGACTAACCTCCGCCATGGTTTTTCCCCTAACAACGTTTCCACATAAAAAATCTTGACGTTATGTGTGTTTCTAATGTGTTGATGATTTATGATTTCATGGTTATCAATTAGATCTAAGAATAAGGTTAGTAAGTTTAAGTTAGTTTAAATTTTTGTGACAACTGATTCACCCCCCCCCTCTTACTTTTTTGCCCTTATGTTGCCAACATTTCCCTCTTAAGGGTTTTCCCAGGGTATATCTTGTATTATCTTGTGGATTGTGTATTTGATCTATGCATTATGGTTACTTGTATGCATGTTTATCTCTCATGGGGTTATGTAGGAAATGGATTAATATTGTGGGTTGAATGCATTATTTCCTAACAATAAAGGTGTTGAAGATACATTTCAATGTGAAGAGTGTGGTGGTGATGGTTGATCAACAGATTTCATCAAATATTTTGTACAAAGGTTGTAGCCTAATTCTATAAGTGTTGTTGTATATAGGGAGTTGTAACTTCCTTTGGTTGAAGCCATAAAAATTGTGTTTCAAGGAGTTGTAGCTTCCCTTGGGTAATAGCCCATAAATTTTTTTGTAAATATTATTTCAATTTGTGAGGCTAGATTTGGATAGTAGCTCCAAGTAGCTTGCTCACCGTGGTTTTTCCCTTCTAGGGTTTTCCACATAAACCTAGTGTTATGGTTTTGTGCTTGTATTTTTTAATTAAACTTGATACTCCATGTGTTTAAAGTAGTAGGAAACTTTGGTGGATAAAGTTGAATTAGATTAATTGTGGTATATACCTATTCATCCCCCTCTCAATATATTAATGTCTTATAACAATTGGTATTAGAGCAAGGTTCCTTGGTGCAGCCTAACATCTAAACGTAGATCTTGGAATAAGAACACATGGCTTAGAAAGATTCCTCATCTAAAGCACCAATATTTAATGGAAGCAACTATTCCTTCTAGAGTGTAAGGATGGAATCCTATCTCACTTCACTAGGGTATGATGTTTGGAGAGCTGCAAAGGATGATTATACTGAACTTGCTCATCCTATTAATGTGAAGAAGGCCCATGAAAAAAATTCCAAAGAAAAGAATGTAATCTTAAATGGATTAAAAAATTTAGAATTTGTCAAGGCAGTGCAGTGCAAGACAACCAAGAAGATATGGGATGAACTCAAAAATCTCTATGAAGGAAATGACAGTGTAAAGAAAGCAAAATTACAATCTTACAAAAAAATGTTTGAGAATCTAAGGATGAAAGAAGAGGAAAACATTACTAGCTATTTTCTTTAGGTGGATGAAGCAGTCAATGGAATCAGAGGACTAGGTGAAGAAACAATTGACTTAGTGGTTGTAAAGAATGTTCTGAGAACTCTCCCTCATCAGTTTAATTCAAAAATATTTACACTTGAAGAAGCCAAAGATTTGAAGAAACTTACCATGGAAGAACTATTTGGATCTATCACCACCTATGAGATGAGAAATGAATTCCAAGGTACATACAAAAGAGAAGTTTCTTTCAAAGCTATGAAGAAAGAAGGAACTTCTAGTTCACATAGTGAATCTAAGGAAGAAGAAGCAAAATTTGTGAGAAAACTGAAGAAAGGATCGGGAAAGTTTAAGGTAAATTACCGTTCAAATGTTTTAAATGTGGAAGAATTGGTCATTATGCTTCTAAATGTCCCTTTGGAGAAAATAAAAATACCAACAAAGGTTTCAAGATAAATAATTTTAGGAGAAACCTCCTTTCCAAAGAAGACTATAACTCCTCAGAAGTATATCATTTCTCATCAAATGATGAAGGAGAAGAATCCATATTTATGGCCAAGGTGGTCTCTGATGGCTCAGAAAAAGATTGTGGATGAAGAAGAAGGTGAAGTTTATTTTGAAGGAGAACTTATTTCTGCTCTTGAAGACTTGGAATGTGCAAGAAAAGAGAAAAAATAAAAAAATACCTAATTGAAGCCAAGACAAATGAATGTACAAAACTTGAGAGAGAAATCATTTTACTCAAAAAGGAATTAGAGATAGAAATGTCTAGAACTCTGGATAACCCTGAAGAAGTAGATCACTTTCCAATCGAGCCTCAAGGAAGACCTTTCCAACCAAAAAGATTCTCCAAAAATATTTTCAATCATGCATTTTTTGGTTATTGTTTCATTTGCAATAAGTATGGTTATAAGGCTATAGACTACATGTCTAAAATGAATATAAGAAATTTTGTAAGTCAGAATTCTCTTGCTTCACTAGTAGATGTCAATGTGATATGTAAAATCTACAACTATGTTGGACATATAGAAAATATTGCAGAAGTGGTCTAGAAAAATCAAAAGCTTAGATGGCATATGTTATTGAGGAAGTTAAGGAGAATGACACTTTCAAGAGAAATGAAACAAACAATGAGATTGAAAATTTAATGGTTATCCAAACCAAATTTCATGCTCAAGGGAAAACAAATATCTAGGTAATAGATAGTGGAAGTTCAAATCACATGACAGGTGAAAAAATTGAATTCATCAATCTTGTTAAGCGGAATGATGGATCAGTCAATTTTGGAGATAATTCATCTACAAAGATTTGTGGAAAGTGCACCATCAGTATTGATGGAAAATCTAGGAAAAAAGATGTTATCTATATAGGTCTCAAGTACAATCTTCTCAAAGTAATTTAGATGTGCAACAAAGTATACAATCTCATATTTCATGATCAAGGGTGTGAAATCAAAAGAGAAAACTCTAGTAAATTAGTGGCAAAAGGATCTAGAACAGAAAGAAAAAAACTTGTACAACCCAAAGGGTGTTAATGGAAGAAGTTATCTTCTAGGAGAGACAAATGAATGCTAGTTATGGCACAAGAGGATGGGACACATTAAATTTGATAACCTTGTGAAGATCAACTCCATGCAAGCAATAAGAAATATGCCAAAGATTATCAAGCCTACAAGAACTTTGTATAAAGAGTGTTATATTGGGAAGTAAACAAGGATATGATTCAAGACCATATTCTTCTACAATGCCACTGGAACTGATTCATATTGATTTTTGCAAACCTACCAAGACAAAGAGTCTTCAAGGTGAAAATTATTTCATGTTACTCATTGATCATTTCTCTAGGATGACATGGGTTACATTCTTAAAAGAAAATTAGAAGCTTTCAATAGGTTAAATAATTTCAATTCAATGGTTGAAAATGAAATTAATGCTACAATCAATTGTTTAAGGTCTAATAGAGGTGGTGAGTTCACATCAAATGAATTTGAGGAATTTTTTGAAGAACATGGAATAAAAAGGAATTTGTTTGTTGTTAGAACTCTTCAATAAAATGGAGTAGTGGAATGAAAGAATAGAACTATTGAGGAGATGGCAAGAGCAATGTTGAATGAAGCCAAGTTACCTGATGTATATTAGAAAAAAAGCAGTCCATAATGTTGTAGATATTCTTAACAGAGGAAAACTAAGGTTGGATAGTGTTAGTAAACAAATTGGGTGCCTTGAGATAATGTTGACTCTCAGCCCAAAAGGTGCCTCTATTCCTAATAACTCTAGATAATTTCTCTTTTTGAGAAAGCAATCACCCTTTGAATTGAAGAGGTACAAATCCCTCATAAGATGTTCAATGAATTGAAATAAATTGAAATAAAATATTGCATGCTTTTAACCTGAAGGCAGTAAAGGAAGAACTAACAGTTGTGCATAAAAATGTTACAGTTACAAAAACATGAGATAAGGAAGGTACAAATAAATGACACATAGATCACTTGTTCTACACCAAAAATGATAATTGAGAAAGAACAATAATCTTTCCAACATATGAGTTATTCAAAACACATAGATTCTACAATAACCCACACATAATTTGTTATAAAAGGCATGCATCAAAGGATGATTGTAAATGACACATAAGCAATCTATAATCAAAAGGAATACAATAAACACACAGATTTATCAGATCTCATTTATTCCTAAGATGCAAAAATGAGTTCGCAGACTCAGGAATGTCATTACATAGCAGATTATGTTGAAAGAAACACAGTTGCTCTCTTCCCTTGTTTTCAGAACTAAAATAATTCCTTTCCCACAACCCTCACAGAGGTTCACAAATGAAGAATAGCCAAAAGATCCCCCAAATGACTACAGATAACATATTTATAATCTCTCCACTCATCCTTTTCAATTCCCATTACAATTTTCTTTGAATTTGATTTTCCTTTAATATAAAAAGAAAATTTCTACATTCTCCCCTCGTGAATTCCTTTTAAATTTGTAACTTTTTCTTTATATCTCAAACCACCTTCCATTATGGAGATCTTTCAGCTTCTTTTTTCCTTTTCAGATTTCATTAATTTGGGTATTTCCTGGCTAATTCCCATCTTTTCATAACTACTTTCTAAACTAACTGTTGGATTTCGGTTACAAAGAGATTCTCCATAATCCAAAGCCACATTGCATTTTGACACACAAGCCATATGAGTGAGCCATAAACAATGCATATTCCTTTGAGAAACTTCTTAACTACTTAAATCTTTAAGGATAAGTCCATCGTATCACTGTCCAATGCTTTTGAAATTTTATGTGGGAAGTAAGACCATACGACACCTCCCTATATAGGTTGCTCGAAAGAGTTGTATTTCTACATCGAGCATTTTATTGAATGTGTGTTCACATGGTTGCATCTACATTTTGTCCATGCAACATATCCCTTACCGCTGAGAGTCATGTTTGATCTCTTGATCCTCTCCAAAGTCTTCATTGAAATCTATCTACCCTGATTGTTATTCCTCTCAACTGAGAAACATATTATAAACCTTTTTAATATCCTCCACCTGCCTTGCAAGGAAGTTTCCCTCTATGAAATTTGTCATTTATGCATTGTTACACTGTACAACAACCATATAAGGCATTGGACCCTTTCTATGGATGATCGAATTTCATCATAGACATTAATATGGATTGAAGTTTTACTTTACCACCACACCAAACTCCTAAGAAGCCAACAAATTTAGAAGAAAAAAACCTCAGCAATTATAATGCATCTAAGATGTGAACCTATATGGAAACATGATCATAATGACCCCTAAACTATAACTCAAGCACTGGCCTTGAAAGTCTTCTATACAAAATGATCTTTCAGGATTCAATACTAAAATCTCTTCTTCACCATCCTACTATAGGCTCTCCCATTTGGGCTCGGTCACCATTCTTAAATAAGAAATTTAGTACAGATGAGCTTCCTTCCTTTTTTTGTTTTTTCTAGTGCCTATTATGATGCCTCTATCGACACAAACTCCTAAAAGGAAACAACCACTCCTTTGGAGCATCCCATAATAGCATCGACCTATAATATATTATTTCTATACAATCTACAAAGACATCAGGGCACTATTTTAGCTACTTACGTAGCTTTAATTGCTTATTGTGGCAAGTGGAAGTGAGGAAAAGCATACATGACACCCTCTGATTCATTACAAGTAACACCTTCTAGCTTGTTCAATGCATCCACCACTATCTTCACCCACCTTGTAAGAGATGAAAGAATGACATCTCTCTATGTACAAAACATTTCAAAAGACCCATCTCCATTCTATGGGGGATTCATTATAAGACTTGCGAGTATCTGGTCTGAAATGTTAGAGCAAAGATTCATTGTGGCCAATTTATATAATTGATCCTTGATATCACTGTCAAGTCCCATAACTTCCATGTAGCCACCTCCTTTTCCACATCCACCATAATACCCTTTGGATACCGACTGGTATGATAAAAGAAAAATGTTCCTTTCACTCTAGCCTATGCTCCTTGCAACAAAGGCAATGCTATAAATCATTCTAATTTGATACAATGAGAAATCTTGGTTTCTCTAAACATCTTTCAACCTTCAATGTATCTTCCAAATGTTCTTTGGTATCTCTATGCATATGTCTATCAACTTCACACTTTCCTTTGTTATCACCACTTTCGCTCTTCTCAAACGTGCCATTTGAGTGACACCAATTTGGCGTTGCTATATGAAAAGGAAATGGTGTCAATATCATGAAGTGGTCCTTTTACGTGGTTTGCATAACCATACAAAACACCACCCCAAGTTAGCATGATGGGGTAAAATTCCATTGACATTTAAAATAAACCAAAGACTTAACCTTGTAACTTTACTTTTTTTTCCTTTATAATGTTGGTGGGGTTTTGTCAGGTTACTCTAACTTATAAACATACCCCCATTGATGAATATCAGGTTATCAAAAGTCTCAATATAAAATACCTTTGAATGACATTAATACAACCTTCACAATTGCATTGCCATTTGTATTTTATTCATTTAATCTTGTGAAGCCTCCATGACAAGGTACTCCCTTCTAAAAATATCCTCTTCTAAAATAGTAATTGTTACAACATTTCAGTGTCCTCATACTACTCATGTATTGTGAAATCACAATTGCCATTACTCTAAGATGTTGCCCCTACATAGATTAAGTCTGAGGTTCAGTCACCATTCATTTTTCCTCAAAACATTATTGCACTGCCTTTCTTTTAGGCCCTTTGATTCATCATTATTATGCTTAGATAGATGCTCCATTATTACCGAACATCAAATACCACTCACACTATCATATTGAGAGCCCATTTTAGACTTTGATCTGGAAATATGTAAACTCATAGGTGACAAATAAATTCATCTGCACAATCATCTAAGACTCAACTAACATTAAAATAGGGGAAATTTTAAAAAAATTAATGGCTAAAAATGAGGGTAATAGTGGCTCTGTCTGGGGAATGCATTTTCTACGAAAATGCAGAGAACTCTAGAATCTTTGGGATAGACTAGTTTCAAGTCCATTGGGCAACATAGTTAAGGGAAAATAATAGAAGACAAAAACCAAAGCCAAAACAAAACAAACCCAACAACTAGGAAAGGAAAATGCAACCTAAGACTCCTATATGCACCTGGACTAGGTGCAACACCCTAGCTTTCCCAACAAACTATGCAAAGCCATTAACAAGCTAGGAGAAATATCTGCTAGTGTGAAACAAGGATGCGTATTTATGAAGAATTTGCAAATTTAACAACATATTGAAGACTATGTATGCAAATCTAAAGCATGTGAAATGAAATGACTCAATGAAAGACCCACCAAGAAGCCAATTCTCATCATAAATTTTTGAATTCTCTTGAATCTCAAGATACCTGCCCTATATAGTGTTGATTATGTTGTCTTGAGCCATCTTGAATAGATAACAAATTGTCATTACCTCTACCCTATGACTGTTGTTAATTATAGGATCCAGATTTGTGGCATGAGAGCAAACCAATGAACTGCAGAATGGTGTCTCGATTTTTTATTACAGACAATAATAATTAGAACTTTCTATAGAAATGGATGCATTACTCTTAATGTTATTGAGTTCATCATGTCTAAAAGACTCTTTAATATCCTTATCCACCTAAGGACACAGAATAACCTCATCCAACATAGGATCCTCCTTAGCTAAAGAAGATTCATCCTTCTTTATTGCAATCAAATTTGAAAATTCTCTATCCACAAATGAAGAAGTAGCAAGGCCAATACCTAGAGTTACAATAAGCGAGTCTTCTCCTTCAACAGATGACAAAAATTGAAGTATATTTTCTTCTTCACAAATATAATCACCATCTGAAACTTTTGAAAGTTCTTGAGGTTGCAATATCTCATTAGCTTGATTATTGTTTTGCTTTTCATGCGTCTCAAAAATTCTTTCCTCTTTTACAATTTCAAATTTTGAATTGTCATCAACAGAGTATACATTTATCTCAATTTTACCATAAACTTCATTCATTGAATCATCTTTAAATGGTATGATTGCATCTTCAAAATGAAATGATTCAAAAACACATTTACTACTAACTGTTACCAATTTTTCGCCTCAGCTCAATTGGAGGAGCTGGCTGAATGTTATCGCATCATAAGGTGGAATTGCAGTTTAAGTTCAATGTTGTTTCACATTATCATTATTCTGCATTGAGTAACAGTTATGCATCTTTAAAGGAGAAATAGAGTTTCAGAAATTAAGTTTTAAGAGTGGCATTCAAGTGTTCCAGAAATGGCAGAAATACAGAATTGAACAAAAGAGCAAAATAGCATTTCAGATACTTTCTTTTATTTCATGAAAAAACTCATGTTTTTACAAGGCTTCATTTGATTTCGCAATTAGAATGATGTTACAACATTGCATGAAAATGCATTTTCCTTTTCAATTGAAAAGCAGAATTGAAATCAAAGATCCACACAAACCGTGGATATAACTGTTACAACACATTGTTAATAGCACATTGCACTACAAGAGATGCAGAAAGGAAAACACATAAGTGACGGCATAATCATCATTGCCTAATTATCGACGTTTGATGCCGAATGGTGCACCTTTCCTTCTTGAGCTCCGTCGACCTGTAAGAGGAAAAGAGGGGTGTTAGTGGCTCTGATTATGATGTAACCTATATGAGGCACCAGCAATAGTACAACCCACTATTAACCATGCATTGAAACAACCAATCAAGTGCAGTACGAATGAAATGAGCTGAAGGAGAAATAACATCATGATAATTATATTCTGTTTTTATGCTAACATTGTTTGTTTCCTTGTGCAGGTATAGGTAAATTCATGAAGCTGATCATTATTCGAAGACCAAGCATGTGGAGGAAAATGGGCTCCCACAAGGGTGGAGCTCAGCATGTTGCCCTATTCTTTAATGGGCTAATTTTAATGATACATCATCATGTTCATAAAGCTAAATGAAGAACAACTGAAAGAGTAAAAACATATTTATTCATCGAGTTACCAAACCAACTATGCATTCATAACAATCAGGTTTGTTTTCTAAAGGCTACAGGTGAACAGTGAGTTTAGTTCACTAAATGAATTCAGCTGAGTACGTTCACATCATATATTGTTGCAAAGTTCATGTTTTGAGTTATCTTGTTGATCGAATGGGATCAAAGATTATAGCCTTTGCATTATGACTTTATTGAAGCCTAGGTCTAAATGTATATGAGGGGGTCGAATTCCTAAGTTGAACGATGAGATGAGTCTTTGAGACTTATTTGGTGCCTTGGTAAAAGAGTATTGAAATTTGGACACCTTATGTAATTGTTATGAAGGAGAGCATTAAGGTTGAATTGTGAATACTTTATCACTTAGGGTTTGCTTTCTCATTGAAGGTTAATGATCATTTTAGGGTTTTTATTTTTTTATTGATTTTAGAGAAATCAATGGGATTTTTGATAAGGGGAGAAGAGATATGATGTGTAGTGACTTATTGATTTTTTGAGAAAATCAAAATATTGTAATGGAGTAATAAGGAGATTTTCTTTTGCAAAAGATTTTAATCTTTAATTGCAAAAAATAGATAAATTGTGCAAATTTGCATCTTGTAAAGCAGAATCATAAAGCAATATTCTATAAATTACTTTGTGTTTTCTTGCTATTTTTAGCAGATCTTTTGTTGACTTTTCCTCTTGGTCAGATTTCAGACCTATCTTGGAGAGATATGATGTTTTTGAGCTTTTAAAGAAAATCTAGCCTATTTTTAGAGGCTTGATAGTGTGATCATAAAAGCAGTGTGCTTTTTCCTGCTTTTATGCAATTTTTTGAGGCAGTTTGAAGCCTTTCTCCTTGAGCTTTTTTCTGAGCTGGGATTAGGGTTTCTTGAGGGTTCTTTTCAAAGACTTAGTCTTTTAGCTCTCCTCTCTCAATAGTTCAGATTGGAGTTCCTGCTCATACACATTTTTTGAGTTTGTGAACACGTGATTGCACTTAGTTTCAGATTATGGCATTCTCCTTTAGTTGAATAAAGACAACATTCCTACTTCTCATTTCTGTGTCCATTTTCAGTTTTAGTTTGATTTTATCTTGTGATTTACGTTTATAGAATCCTTGTTTTGTCCTTAAGCTATAATTCTTAATGTAGAAAGTTTAAAAATACAGGTTGCATATTGTGCTTCAAGTTGAGTCTTCATGCAAATCATTTATGTATCAATTGTTCTTGAGAAGTTGTGAAATATTGCATCTTTCTGAAAATTGTTTGTGAGGAAGAGATCATAATCGTCATTAAATCATTATTAGGTTCAGAAAGTCATCTGTTAGAAGTAGGTTTTTATATTCAATCATCTTTTATCCCTTTCCTTAGAGGCTTTTTAGAATAGAATTCATCATTCGGAGAACCAACTCACTCTGGAGATTCCTTCTTCATTCAGATCACTCACATCTGAAGAAGGTTTCCATGTTTCAGTAGTTTGCTGAATATTGCATTCAACAGGGTGCAAAATTATTGACAATAGTTTTTTGGAACGCCCGGTGGGACTCTGAAAATCAATTTCAGAGAAGTTTTAATCTTTTTAAGTTATTGTCTGGTGTATGCAGCAGGTTTTTCAGCCTTTTGGAGGCCTTTTTCAATATACCTGGCGACTTCATTCTCTAATTTTCAAGTAGATCCATTGTGAACAACGCACAAAGGAACACATACTGAAGGGTCAAGTGTTTTCTTCAGAATTATCAACCTTTGGAGGCATAGTCATCAAACACCATGATGAACAAGCATGTCGAGACTTCACGATAGTATGTCATACCATCCGCCATATCATGAAATCCCTACGTACCCATACTCATATCAGCCATATCAACATAATCATGTTGTTGGTTTCAATTCCCTGGCTTTTCAAAACCAGCATACCCAATATAGTTGCCACCTGCCCACCCCTACTCAACCTCCATCTCTGCCATTATTTCCCACAAATCAGCCCCAAGATACTCAAGATCGGAGCTTCAAAGATATAAAGCTGAATCACGAGAGGCAGATGTGGGGAATAGAAGAAGAAAGGAATTGGTCAAATCAGCAAGGGGAGATGGTGATTATAAAGAGCACACTACTTGATTATGCGAGTCATCTAGTGGAGATCAAGAGACAGTATGAGTATAACCAACACCAAGAAGAGTTGGCTTATCAAGCCTATCTTCATGATCAGGAGCCGGAGGCCCAAAGAGCACAGTTTGAAGAGGATTTAGAGAGAGAGGCTGCCACACAAACAAATCTTCTGCTTGCTCAGTGTCAAAGGTTAGAAGCCCAAACAGCTCCTGTCAATTCTGAACATCCTATTCAAGAAGAGGTTCATAAATTCAAATTTCCAAGTTTTATGAAAAATGAGCCTCCTATCATACCGAAAGTCAAAGTCCCAAGTTTTAGGAAAAATAGTGCTTTGAGCTCCCCAAATCAACCTCCCAATCTTGAAATCTTGAGTTTTCAAAACCACCATCCCTTGCAAGTCGAGGGAAATGACTACAGTCAACCTGTCAGCATTCGCGACTAGTCCATTAGGAAGCAACCTCCTTTCCTCTAGGAAACTCCAAAAATCCCACAAGTTTCCCAGCCAGATAATTTTGATTGTCCTATCACTATTAAGGATAGACCTATTGACTCAGAAAATGACTCATCATTCACCATGAAGGAAGAAGCTACAAGAATAAATTTACTGCATATAGCTATGGAGGAATATTGGTTAGAACAAAAAAATATTGAACAAGAGAAGTCTTCTACTGATGAGTCCTTTCATGTTTTCACTAATGAGTTTCCTTGTTTTGTGGAGGATGGAGAAAACTTTTCAAAGGATCAACAACATACCAAGCAGGAAGTTTCTGTTGATTGCTCCATTTTTTCAGCAGAACCAAAGAATGTCGCATGTATGGAGAAGATTGAATGATTGGAGCAGCAAAATATCGATGATCATTTTGAAGTCTCTAGTTGGTACAGCATAAAAAAAAATAGAGCATCAAGAGCCATTGTTGCAAGAGTTAGAGGAGGCCCTGTTTGAAGAACAACATATTCTAGATCAAAGAACAAGTGACAGTTCTCAAGTCTTGCTTGATTTGTTCAACGAGTTACCATTTTTTGTGGATAGTGAAGACAACATATCTTAGACTACACCCATACTAGCTCTAGAGCAACAGGAAGAGGTTCAAAGTTCTGATGTTTTGACACCTCAAAAGAGCTATAGTAATGAAGAAAATAGTCCTCTTCCACTAAAGACTGAAAATGAGAGGGAGGAAGACACATTTTGGGATGACCTCGAGGCTTTTGTTTTGAACTTAGATGCCAAACACTCACCTTTTGAGGGAGAAAATTTGGAGTAGCAGCTTGAGGAGACAAAAGGGGGTGTCCAAACTCAAGGTTTGACCAATTTATTTGAAAAACTTCCTCTATTTTTTAGTTATGATGAAGATAATGCATGTGAGATAACAAAGCCATCGAGTTTTGATCAGAAAATCCATGAAGATGTCAATGATAAGGTCTTGATCTATTCACAAAGAAGTAAAGATAACATGGTTATCAAATGCCAGAACCTCGATGAACCTGGTGCAATAGCTCAAATAGAATGAGATCAAGTTGCGCATAAGCATGACACTACTGTACAAGGTAATGGCCTTGATATCTTTACAAATTTTCAAGAAAATAGGTAGGAGGACACCTCAAAGCCTGTTATGCATACAAAAGATAATGATGGGACCCACGAGAACTTGTACGCTAATATAATTGATGAGTTCTGTGCAAGGTTGGGTGATCTATTTTCAAATGATCCTCATCAGAAGGATGAGATTGAAGTAGTAGGTAACTACCAAATTGGAGGTGCAAGTTCCAGTTTCACCCTTTCGAGAGGCTGCCTCATCAGACATCTAGCCAGGGATGCCGACAAGATCCAAAGGATTTCCAGTGCACCTAAGGATGAGGTGGCAGTTGAGGGGCAGCAAATCCCACTTCTTCATTCTGGGCGAACTAGAGGTATGCTTGATCAGATTCACATTATTTGCATCTTTGATTGTTATTTACAAGTTACAGCACAACAGTGTGTGAGAAGTATCCTCATTTTCCACCTCTTAGTGCAAATTTGTGAGCATGCAAAGTATCCTCGGTTGACTAGGAGAGGTAGTTATTTTTCAAAACCCGTAAATGGTTTTTTTTAGCATCTTTTTCACTGGTTAGTGTAGGATAGAAGAGTAGTTTGCAAATAAGTGTGTTCCGCAAATTTTATTTTAGTAGTTTGCTTTCCCTAAGTGTTGCTACGCATTGTTCTATTGGCCATTAGGGCCTATTAGTTTGCTTTCATTTTTGTTTTGTTTTCTTGCTGCTATTTGGAGTGTTGTTGTTCAAGTTTCTGAGTTTCAAGAAGGGGCAGAATTGACTCCGCACCCAATGAATTGTTTAAAGGCCATTGATCTATGCTTAGCAGGAAAGCATATAGCAAAAATCGCCAAAATGTTACCAATTTTTCACCTCAGCTCAAGTGGAGGAGCTAGCTGAATGTTATTGCATCATAAGGTGGAATTACAGTTTAAGTTCAATGTTGTTTCGCATTATCATTATTATGCATTGAGTAACAGTTATGCATCTTTAAAGGAGAAATAGAGTTTTAGAAATTAATTTTTCAAAGTGCCATTCAAGTGTTCTAGAAATGGTAGAAATACAGAATTGAACAAAAGATAAAAATAGCATTTCAGATGCTTTCTTTTATTTCATGAAAAAACTCATATTTTTACAAGGCTTCATTTGATTTCGCAATCAAAATGATGTTAAAACATTGCATGAAAATGCATTTTCCTTTTCAATTGAAAAGTAGAATTGAAATCAAAGATCCACACAAACCGTGGATATAACTGTTACAACACATTGCTAATAGCACATTGAACTACAAGAGATGCAGAAAGGAAAACACATAAGTGACGACATAATCATCATTGCCTGATTATCGACGTTTGATGTCGAATGGTGCAACTTGCCTTCTTGAGCTCCATCAACTTGTAAGAGGAAAAGAGGGGTGTCAGTGGCTCCGATTATGATGTAACCTATATGAGGCACCCACAATAGTACAACCCACTATTAACCATGCATTGAAACAACAAATCAAGTGCAATACGAATGAAATGAGCTGAAGGAGAAATAACATCATGATCATTATATTCTATTTTTATGCTAACATTGTTTGTTTCCTTGTGCAGGTATAGGTAAAATCATGAAGCTGATCATTATTTGAAGACCAAGCATGTGGAAGAAAATGGGCTCCCACAAGGGTAGAGCTTGACATGCTGCCCTATTCATTAATGGGCTAATTTTAATGATACATCATCATGTTCATAAAGCAAAATGAAGAACAACTAAAAGAGTAAAAATAGATTTATTCATCGAGTTACCAAACCAACTGTGCATTCATAACAATCAGGTTTGTTTCCTGAAGGCTACAGGTGAACAGTGAGTTTAGTTCACTAAATGAATTCAGCTGAGGACGTTCACATCAGATATTGCTGCAAAGTTCATGTTTTGAGTTATCTTGTTGATCGTAATAATGTATGTCATACAAGTTTCATTTCATCAATTTATTCTTTTCACAGTTAGATAGTGAACAGGCATACATTATACCTTAACGAAGAGTTTTATTTTGGTTTTCATCATGAAAGAGAGAAAATTTAAAGAGCAGTCTAATAAGTGGAACATAAAATGCATGAAGAGTACCATGTTGAAGCTCAAGAGTACAAAACACAGACAATGCATTCAAGTGACAAAAGAATAACCAGTTCAATTTGACTAGTAAGTCAAATACAGCTTCAAGGATCACAAGGTGAGAAATGTTTGTCCCAGAATAAGTAAATAATAACAGTCTCATTCCAAAAGGGCTTCTGAGATGTTAGTTGTGCATAGGAGCAAGATGATTAAATGCAGTCCAAAGAATTGTAAGGTTCCAATTTAAGTCTCTATATAAATACAAAGGCAGAAAGACAGAGTTTGTTGTAAGATTAAACACATGAGATCTCATTTAATGTAGTGTGTGGGGAGATACAGCAGCAACAACCATTTCACTTTGGCTGAGATGGTGCTTCAAACAGAATTATGTGTCAATGTTTGGTGGAGGACAGCAATCAAAATGTGATGTTCATTCAAAATTATCCTCAGTGAATTACAAGTGTCAAGAAAAGTACACATGAACAGAAGGGCACATGAGGAACCTTTAAAATGCAGATGTGTGGAAGCTTCAGGCAATAAGAAGTCGAAATGATATCGAGTTTTTTAATGCAATACAAATAGGATATACTCAAAGATGCTATATACTCAAGAGGAGGTCTTGTTAAAGATTAGAATTTATACATCTCTATAAAGAAAGTTGAGGAGAGTAGAGTGTCATGAGAAGCGGGTTCAGATTTGTTTTTACTTACTATTTTTTGTCTTCTTGTTGTTACCCACAAGTGTTTTCAGATTTACATGTGGAGTTCATAGTTTTCAGAAAATATATGGAGCTCTAAATAATTTCAGTATTTCCTCATTATTGACTTGTTTACCCACTTTGGGTTTCGACCAAGCTTTAGTTCTCATTATTTTTAATCAACCCATATGGAGTTTCTTTCTCAAGGATAAAATGTAGCATGTGGGAGTTTTAAGACAACGCTTAGTTCCCTTCTCACTGTCAAGCACTTACATGGAGGAGATTAAAGAACATAGGAATATAAAAATAGACCATCAATTCTAATGGGCCGAGCTTATAAGCTAGATGCAAATGAATATATGATACCCACATTAGAGTTTTGCATTCAAAATACAGAGGAACAAAATAATAGTGATAACCCACGTGAAGATTTTGTATCAGACAACAAGGAAATAAACAAATGTGAATTCCTGTATGGGTCAAGCCCAAAAAATGTATTTTCTAAGTAAATACAGTCGCGGCTAGAACATTCACATAGGAGAGACTCCAAGCCTAAAGGTCGAGCTCGTGGTTAGATGCAAATGGATATACAAAAAGCCCGTATATGTTTTAGTTTTAATATAGAGTTTGTAACTTTCAGAGCTAACCCATATGGGTTTTTACATGAAATTGTAGGATGACATACAATGAAATGCAATTTCTGTGATAAATCGAGTTTAGAGGTAAAGGAAATACAGTTTTCTTTAATGATTTCAAATACCCACAAGCATATTTACATTCAAAAAGGAATAAGGAGGATTTTTGGTTTTGGGTCGAGCCCAAAATTTCTTACAATGCTCTCTATAATACATGTAAGGTTGCGGCCTATACATGGCCTCGAAATCTTAAATGGAGGGTTGAGTTTTGGTGATGACAATATGTGCTTAAGTGTAACTCACCAGTCCATGTTTATATGGAGCTCTCTAGCCATGGCCAAGTTGCAGAATGCTTCCAAGTGCCAAGATCTCGAGCCCGTAAAAGACAGTAGAGCTCTCATGGTGAGAATGGTACACAACAATGGTTGATGTAAGCATAGGAAAACACACAAAAAGTGTAGAACAAAGACATTAGAGATTGTGTTCACCACGGCCTCAAGGCCAGAATAAGCAAAAATAAAACCATCAAAATAGCTTACCTCTACACAGTAGAAGAAAGCGAATAATACAAGGTGAGCTCTCGCAGAGTAGACTAATAGAAGCCAAGCTCGAGTTCATGTAGGCCGAAGTCGCAGGTAGCATAAAGATGAGTTATAAGAGAATAAACTCATACAGGTCGTGGCCTTAGGGCCTTTTTGATATTCAATAATGAAGTAAAAAGCTTCCATACAAAGCGAAATAGACTTACTCATTGAGATTCGACCACTAGAGAGCAGGGAGAAGATTACTGAAGCTCACGAGGATCAGTTTCGACACAATCATGGCGGCATGTTTTTTTCCAGATAGAGTTTTCTTTCTTCCAAAGTCATGAGTGCAAAATGAGTGATCATTAGGGTTTGACTTCGTTTTGATTGAAACCCTAATTCGACCCTATCATCATCTAGAATGTTCAGTTTTAAGCACATGTCAAATTTTGAATGGGGTCGAAGATTATAGCCTTTGCATTATGACTTTATTGAAGCCTAGGTCCAAATGTATATGAGGGGGCCGAATTCCTAAGTTGAACGATGGGATGAGTCTTTGAGACTTATTTGGTGCCTTGGTAAAAGAGTATTGAAATTTGGACACCTTATGTAATTGTTATGAAGGAGAGCATTAAGGTTGAATTGTGAATGCTTTATCACTTAGGGTTTGCTTTCTCATTGAAGGTTAATGATCATTTTAGGGTTTTTATTTTTTATTGATTTTAGAGAAATCAATGGGATTTTTGATAAGGGGAGAAGAGATATGATGTGTAATGTCTTATTGATTTTTTGAGAAAATCAAAATATTGTAATGGAGTAATAAGGAGATTTTCTTTTGCAAAAGATTTTAATCTTTAATTGCAAAAAATAGATAAATTGTGCAAATTTGCATCTTGTAAAGCAGAATCATAAAGCAATATTCTATAAATTACTTTGTGTTTTCTTGCTATTTTTAGCAGATCTTTTGTTGACTTTTCCTCTTGGTCAGATTTCAGACCTATCTTGGAGAGATATGATGTTTTTGAGCTTTTAAAGAAAATCTAGCCTATTTTTAGAGGCTTGACAGTGTGATCATAAAAGCAGTGTGCTTTTTCCTACTTTTATGCAATTTTTTGAGGCAGTTTGAAGCCTTTCTCCTTGAGCTTTTTTCTGAGCTCAAATTAGGGTTTCTTGAGGATTCTTTTCAAAGACTTAGTCTTTTAGCTCTCCTCTCTCAGTAGTTCAAATTGGAGTTCCTGCTCATACACATTTTTTGAGTTTGTGAACACATGATTGTACTCAGTTTCAGATTATGGCATTCTCCTTCAGTTGAATAAAGACAACATTCCTACTCATTTATGTGTCCATTTGCAATTTTAGTTTGATTTTATCTTGTGATTTATGTTTACAGAATCCTTGTTTTGTCCTTAAGCTGTAATTCTTAATGCAGAAAGTTCAAAAATATAGGTTGCATATTGTGCTTCAAGTTGAGTCTTCATGCAAATCATTTATGTATCAATTGTTCTTGAGAAGTTGTGAAATATTGCATCTTTCTAAAAACTGTTTGTGAGGAAGAGATCATAATCATCATTAAATCATTATTAGGTTCAAAAAGTCATCTGTTAGAAGTAGGTTTTTATGTTCAATCATCTTTTATCCCTTTCCTTAGAGGCTTTTTAGAATAGAATTCATCATTCGGAGAACCAACTCACTCTGGAGATTCCTTCTTCGTTTAGATCACCCACATCTGAAGAAGGTTTCCATGTTTCAGTAGTTTGTTGAATATTGCATTCAGCAGGGTGCAAAATTATTGACAACACTAACCTCTGGCTGCAGCAAAATCATTTTGTCCTCTTCATGAATCTTAAAATTTGCATACTCTGGCTATACATCAATCTGAAAATTTTCATCTCCACACTTTTTAGAAGCAAGCTAATTTTCAACATTTTCAAAACTGAAACTTTCTAATTCTGGTGAAGAAGAGAACCTCAAAAAATCATTATTGTCTTCATTTAATGCAAGAATTGCAAATTTTTCAACATCCCCTTGATTATTTTCTTTTAAAGGTGTTGTATATATCCTCATGAGGCTCAATCATTATTTTTGCAACATCTTGTTTATCAAAAATAGAAAAATTATAAGAGCAGAAAATACTAGAGGCACTTGGAGCATCATCATCATCAACTTGCAATTCCTCTTTAAGTCACATGAATTTTTCGTGTGATTACTTGCAACAAACTCAATCCTTCTTCGAGTTCTTTGAGTTTGTAAAATCTAGCATGAAGACTCCTCAACAATAATGTTGATTTATAATCATCTTCTATACTTAACATGGTTCTTACAGCTTTGGTAATGCATTCTTTGCAGTGATCCCAAAATTCATGTAGCACTTTGACATCCATTGCAATAATTTCTTTGATAGTAGGCGTGGGTCTTCTCCCATTTCTTTGATTTTTCTGATTTTGCAGCATAAAATCTTCAAATTTCAAATAGAGTCACCAATCTCCCTGCACATTTAGATATCATTTAAAATTTGAGGAAATAAAGCACCAATCTTTTGACTCGAATTCCCCAGCAAAGTCACCAAAAATATATTAGTAAATAAATTGGGCGCCTTGAGATAATGTTGACTCCACCCGAAAGGTGCCTCTATTCCTAAAATAAATTGAAATAAAATATTGCATGCTTTTAACCCGAAATCAGTAAAGGTAGAACTAATAGTTGTGCATAAAAATGCTACAGTTGTAAAAAAATGAGATAAGGAAGGTGCAAATAAATGACACACAGATCACATATTCTACACCACAAATGATAATTGAGAAAGAACAATAATCTTTCCAACATATGAGTTATTCAAAACACACATATTCTACAATAACCCACACATAATCTATTATAAAAGGTGTGTGTTAAAGGATGATTGTAAATGACACACAGACAATCTATAATCAAAAGGAATACAATAAATGCACAGATTTATCAGATCTCCTTTATTCCTTGGATGCAAAAATGAGTTGACAGACTTAGGAATGTCATTACACAACAGATTATGTTGAAATAAACAAAATTTCTCTCTTCCCTTGTTTTCAGAACTAAAATAATTCCTTTCCCATAGCCCTCACAAAGGCTCACAGATGAAGAATAGCCAAAAGATCTCCCCAAATGACTACATATAACATATTTATAATCTCTCTAATCAGCCTTTTCGATTCCCATTACAATTTTCTTTGAATTTTATTTTCCTTTAATATAAAAGAAACTTTCTACATTCTCCCCTCATGAATGCCTTTTCAATTTGTAACTATTTCTTTATATCTCAAACCGCCTTCCTTTATGGAGATCTTTCAGCTTCTTTTTGCCTTTTTAGATTCCATTTATTTGGGTATTTCCTGGCTAATTCCCATCTTTTCATAACTACATTCTAAACTAACTTTTGGATTTCAATTACAAAGAGATTCTCCATAATCTAAAGCCACATTGCATTTTGACATGCAAGCCACTTATGAGTGAGTCATAAACAACACATTTTCCTTTGAGAAACTTCTTAACTACTTAAATGTTTAAGGATAGGTCCATCGTATCACTATCCAATGCTTTTGAAATTTTATGCGGGAAGTAAGACCATATGAAACCTCTCTATATAGGTTGCTCAAAATAGTTTTATTTCTACATCAAGCATTTTATTGAGTGTGTGCTTACATGGTTGTGTCCAAATTCTTTCCATGCAACATATCCCTTACCGCCAAGAGTCATGTTTGATCTCTTGATTCTCTCCAAAGTCTTCACTAAAATATATTTGCCCTCATTGCTATTCCTCTCAACTGAGAAACATATTAGAAACCTTTTTAATATCCTCCACCTGCCTTGCAAGGAAGTTATTGTCTATGAAATATGTCATTTATGCATCGTTACACTATGCAACAACCATATAAGGCATCGCCCCTTTCTATGGATGATCAAATTTCATCACAGGCATCAATATGGATTAAAGTTTTACTTTACTGCCACACCAAACTCTTGAGAAGCCAAAAAAATTCAAAAGAAAAAAACCTCAGCAATTGTAATGTGTTTGAGATGTGAACCTATATGGAAACATGATCATAATGACCCCTAAACTATAACTCAAGCACTGGACTTGAAAGTCATCTATACAAAATGATCTTTCAGGATTCAATACTAAAAGCTCTTCTTCACCATCTTGTTATAGGCTCTCCCATTAGAGCGTGGTCACCATTCTTGAATAAGAAATTTAGTGCAGATGAGCTTCCTTCCTTTTTTTGTTTCTTCCAGTGCCTATTGTGACACCTTTGTCAACACAAACTCTTGAAAGCAAATAGCCACTCCTCTAGAGCATCCCATAAAAGCATCAACCTATAATATATTGTTTCTATACAATCTGTTAAGACATCAAGGCACTATTTTAGTTGCTTTTGCAACTTTAATTGTGTGTTGTGGCAAGTGGATGTGAGGAAAAGCATACATGGCGCCCTCTGATTCATTACAATTAACACCTTCTAGCTTGTTCAATGCATCCACCACTATCTTCATCCACCTTGTAAGAGATGAAATAATGCCATCTCTCTCTGTACAAAAAATTTCAAAATACCCATCTTCATTCTATGGGGGATTCATTATAAGACTCGCCAGTATCTAGTTTAAAATGCTAGAGCAAAGAGTCACTGTGGCCAAATTATATAATTGATCCTTGACATCACTATCAAGTCCCATAACTTCCATGTAGTCACCTCCTTTTCCACATCCACCATAATACCCTTTGGATACTAACTGGTATGATACAAGACAAATGTTCCTTTCACTCTAGCCTATGCTCCTTGCAACAAAGGCGATGCCATAAATCATTCTAATTTGATACAGTGAGCAATATTGGTTTCTCTAAACATCTTTCAGCCTTCAATGTATCTTCCAAATGTTCTTTGGTCTCTCTATGCATATGTCTATCAATTGCACACTTTCCTTTGTTATCACCACTTTTACCCTTCTCAAACATGCCATTCAAGTGACACCAATCCAATGTTGTTGTATGAAAAGGAAATAGCATCAATATCTTGAAGTGAGCCTTTTACGTGGTTTGCATAACCATACAAAACACCACCCCAAGTTAGCATGACGGGGCAAAATGCCGCTGATTTTTAAAATAAACCAAAGACTTAACCTTCTAACTTTAATTTCTTTTGCCTTTATAATGTTGGCAGGGTTTTGTCAGGTTACTTTAACTTATAAACACACCGCCATTGATGAATATCAGGTTATCAAAAGTCTCAATATAAAATCCCTTCGAATGACATTAATACAACCTTCACAATTGCATTTCCATATGTATTGTATTCATTTAATCTTGTGAAGCCTCCATGATAGGGTACTCCCTTCTAAAAATATCCTCTTATGAAATACTTACTGTCACAACATTTCAGTTTCCTTGTACTGCTCATGTATTATGAAATCACAGCTGCCATTACTCTAAGATGTTGCACCCATGTAGATTAAATCTGAGGTTTAGTCACCATTCAGTTTTCTTCAAAAAATTATTGCACTGCCTTTCTTTTAGGCCCTTTGATTCATCATTATTATGCTTACATGGATGCTCCATTATTACCAAACATTAGATACTGCTCACATTGTCATATTGTGAGCCCATTTTAGACTTTGATCTGGAAATATGTAAACTCACAGGTGACAAAGAAATGCATTTACACAATCGCCTAAGACTCAACTAACATTAAAATAGGGAAAATTTAAAAAAAATTAAAGGCTAAAATGAGGGTAACAGATAGCACCATGAACCTTTATTAGCTATGGTATGGAAGACCAACAACCATCAAGTACTTCAAAAAAATTAAAAGTAAATGGTTCATCAAAAGAGATATAAAAGGTTTGGGAAGTTTTTACTCAAGATTTGATGAAGGAATCTTTCTTGGATACTCAACTAGGAGCAAAGCTTACAAGTTCTATAATAAAACAATAAGATAGTTGAGAGTGTAAATGTTAGTTTTGATGAAGAATCACATCAAAACAAATATGAGAAAGAAGACTATTGGTCAAATGAACCTTCCTACATAGAAGAAGAAAGAAATCAAAGAAAAAGTAGAAACACGAGAATATCACCATGACCCTTACCAAGTATATTTAGAAGAGTCACTTAGAAGATCAGATAATTGGAGATAAGAATGAAGGAATTCATACTAGAAGAAGATTTGAAAGGACAAATGAATAGGTGAAATTTTCCTTACTTTCAAGAATAGAACCTAAAACTCTTTTTGATGTGAGCAAGGATGAAGTATGGATACAAGCAATGGAAGAAGAGCTAAATCTGATAGAGAAAAAATAGATGGAAAATTTGTGCCAGGTCCTAGAGACAAAAATGTGCTTGAGACAAAATGGGTGTTTAGAAATAAATTGAATGAATATGGAGAAGTGGTAAGAAATAAAGCAAGGTTGGTGTGCAAAGGTTATTCACAAGTAGAAGGAATTGACTTTCAAGAGAAATTTTCTTTGGTGGAAAGAATGGAAGCAATCAAAATGTTTCTTGCATTTGCAGTTCACAAGGACTTCAAGGTATATCAAATGGATGTTAAATCTACCTTCTTGAATGGTGACTTAAAAGAAGAAATCTGCATAGAGCAACCTGATGGATTTCGGATATCAAAAGACCTAAACATGGTATGATAACTTAAGAAGGATTTATATGGCCTCAAATGAGCCCCAAGGGCTTGGTATGCAAGGTTGGATAGGTACTTACTCCAACAGGGCTTCAAGAAAGGTACCACAAACAACAATCTTTACATAAAAACTAAGGATGGAAAATTTGTAATAGTTGTATATGTTGATGGTATAATCTTTGGTGGAAATGATGAAATGTGTAAGAATTTTTCAAAAGAGATGTAGAAGGAATTTAAAATGTCTATGATAGTTGAGTTATCATTCTTTCTTGGACTCAAATTTTTTCAATCAAATGATGGTATTTTTATCTCTCAAGCAAAGTATGTCAAGGAGATGTTGAAGAAGTTTGGTACAAAATATTGGAAACCATTGAGTACTCCTATGGTAACAAGTTGCATGAAACACATCATATTTTCTTCAAATGAAATAAACCCAAGTTTTTATAGTTACATCATCAAAAAATGTAACACAATAATAGAGCCACCAAGATATTATACATGAGGCAATCCCCATACATCCAAATACACAAGCTCTAACTTTTCAATCTTCTTTTTCTTCACAACTTTGAGAAATTTGACTCTTTTATTTTCCATAAACACTATTTTCACATTAATCCAAATCAACCTGCTTCAAACCTCGCAACAAATTATTTGAGTGGAATCCTCATCTACTTCTCACTCATGTTCCCAAAACGATGGTGCCACAATGTTGTGTATGTTCTTATAGAAGTTAAGGCAATAGAGAAATCAAAATTACTAGTACATAAATATAATGTACCTACCTTTTATCCTTTTGCTATTATCAATGCTAGTTTAGTGACCTTCCATGAATTCTCTATAAATATAACTGTACAACCTTCACTTACCAATTGTTCTGCTAAAATTAGATTTCTTCTCAAATCACAGACATGCCTCACCTCTTTCAGCAACCATTAGTTTCCATTTGGTAATTTATTTGTATCTTATCCTTTCCAATAATTTTACATGGTTCATCATCACCCAAATAAACCTATCCAAAATCTCTTGAATATATCTAGAAAATATTTCCTATGGGATGTGGCATGAAATGAAGCCCCCTATTGGTGTAAATAAAGTCTTGTACCTAGTTAATTCCTAGTAGGGGACTTATTCACATGTTAAATTTAATTAGGTCCTAATATTCCTTCTAGAAGACTTCATTGTCATGTATAAATCTTATCTTATCCTAAGTAGTTATGATAAGTTGTCTCATGTGATAGGATTAAGAAACATGTCATGATCTTATCTAATCCTATCTCTCACCTTGAAATTATAAGCAAGGCTTCTCTTGCATATTTTACATCTTGTGAATCTTGTATCGTATTGTATTCTTGTTTGGTGAAATAGAAACTCTTATTGTTGCTTCTCTCTTTTGTGTGTTGAGGTTATTTGGTGTTGTAGATTGAAAATCTTGGTTGTTCACTTCAACATGGTATCAGAGCTTTGAATCTGGAAATCCCCTTGCTTGTTCTTAGTGAGTTTCTCCCATCAATTTTTCTATTATTATTTGAATTTCTTTTATGATCTTGTAAATTTGTGTATGTTCTCTTGTTTTTTAATATGATCTAGAGAATCGGAAAGGATTTGCAAAGATCTATTAATATCATATTATATGTATGCTTTTTAGTGAGATCTAGTGATTGCAACTCTTTTACCTATATTGGTAGTATTTTTGGTCATCCCATTGCATCTAGGAGGCTCAAGCAAGTTAAATTTGGCTTTTATTTCACTTAATTTGGCCACCATTTGCAACGTTGGCAAACAAGGGTTGAAGCTCAGATCTAGAGAACAACTTTTTATAAAAGCATTTTTGGCCCAAACTAACCTTGTCATTAAGTTTGGAAGGTTGATTCAATGAATGATATAAAATTTTCCTATATTTGGTGAAATTTATTTTTTAGGCAAAAAAATTTTGCAGAGAGGTTGTACGGTTCCCCTACACAACCGCATAATTTCACTTGCTGCAAAAAAAATCAAAATAATTAAAAATATATTAACTCTTTGTTAAGCACTTAGCACATAGTGCTTGTAGCTAGTAACCCATGGCACTAGCCACTAAGGCCAGTGACTAAACCGTCAACCTATGACCTTAAGTTGACTAATAGTGGCAGTTCATAAGCTGTTGACTGTGGGTTATTTCTAACCATGACCCACTTCACATAAATTGTGATAATTTTTTTAAAATTGGAAACTTTTTTCTATAGACAACCACCTGATCACTACAAAGTCACCACCTATCAACCACCACCACTGCCAATGCAACCTAAGAGCCACCAAGGCTCCTTTATTTGGCCTAAAATAGGCATTTTTTCAATTTTTCACAACTTTGCACCAGAGTATCAAATTTTGGTGAATAAGTAGTTGTTGAAAAGGTAGTTCAACAAACTTTGTAGTGGTCCAAGTGTTTTTTGCTAATTTTTCCTTTTTTGCTAGTTTTAGGTCAGACCAAAGGTACACTTGCATTTATTTCTTGCAAATAACATAACTTTTGCATATAAAGTCAAAAATTGGAAAAATGTTTTTTGAAATTGCTCAAAAAATCACAAGGAATCTGTTTGTAACCTTTGTTTTTATTTAACAAGCCATTTTTTTAATTATAAAAATCACTGTGTTATAAATGGTTGAATTGAACTTGTTACTTGTACAAATTACAAAATTTGTTCATTGTAATTTGTTGGGGGATTAAAAATATAGATTTAATACATTCTTGGATTGGGTGAAAGGAATAATTTAAGTGCCCATTTGTCTCATTTATCTTGGTGTACTTTTTTTCAACATGCTCAATCTAAGGTAAATTGAGCTCCTCACTTCACACAATTATCATACATGGAAGTTAAAAATGACCCAATTACTACAATCTGAAGGTTTGTGGAAAACTTTAGGTGCTCAACAACCTAAATTCACAAGGGAATTTGAAAATTTACTCATAGATGTAAGTTAGATGAAGCTAAGGGGCTCATAGGCTTACATGTATTTGATAATTTGTTGTTTCAAATTGTGGAGTGTAAAACACCTAAATATGTTTGGGAAAATTTTGAAAAATTGTATGGTCAATTCAATCACTTTAGAATCTTGCAGATTGAAGTAGATCTAACATCACTCTCTTTACATGTTTTTCCCACTATACAATATTTCCTTACACAATTCAAAATGATTTTGTCACATTTAAAAGGATGTGGAAATTATAAATCTAATGAAGTGTGTATCTTCTTATTTTTTCTAAGTTAGGTCCTTATCAAGTGTTTTCTTCTACTAAGGATGCCATGGGGAAAGATTATAAGATGCCTACTTTTGAGTTGTTTTGTGAGTGCCTTGCTAGGGAGAAATCCAAGTTGATTCAGATGGATGCTCTTCCTAGTTATAAGAACCAAGCTTTAATGGTTCAATCTTCCAAAGGTATAGGAAAGAATAAGAAAAATCCTAAGACAAAATTGCCTTCAAGTAGTGAGTCTCCCTCTAAAGTGAAGCAAAAGAATACTCAGAAGTCCACTCCACCTCCTTCTTCTATCTCTAGAGAGTCTTCCTCCAAGTCTAAGAAAAACAAAGGAGAACCTTATTCTTTTTGTGGAAAATTTGGGCATGTTGAGTTTTATTGTTTCAAGAGACTAGAGGCCTTGGAGGAAGCTATGAGGAGACATAATATTTTAGTGCCTAAGTCTTCTTACATGGGAAAATCGAAAGCTCTTTTAGCACATGCCTTGTATTCATCTACTGATAGTTGAATTCTTGATTTAGATACTCCACATCGCATGACCAATTCATGTGATCTCCTTGATTCTATTCCTCAAACTCATTCTTCTCATTATGTAGTTGGGAACTCTTCACAAATTCCAATTTTAGAGATAGGTTGCATTTATATGCTAGATGGTTGCATTGAGTATGTTCTTCTTGTTCCTAATATTTTAGCGAATCTACCCCCTATATATCATATTTTTCACTTTGGGTATGGAAAGACCATTGAGTTTACTCCATATAATGTGACTATTTGAAAGTTACAAGATCTTGAGAAGGTTGTTGCTATAGGGATAGTGGATCATGAGAACCATTTATATTGATTTGATGGCTTTGATTCTTCAATGAGTTCATCCTTTATTTCTCATGTTGATTACGTGAGAAAACTTGGCATGAGAAATTTGGGTACTTGAACTATGGATATCTTTAGTAGATGCACACATAACTTAGTGGTTGGTCTTCCTAAGATCTCTTCCGTCAAGGGCATTTATTGAAGTTGTATTCTTGGTAAATAACAACAAGATCCTTTTCATAAGGGTCAAACCACACATGCTACCACACCACTAGAGTCGGTTCATAGTGTTAGATTCTACAAGAAGCGAGAACCAAGCTAGGATCTAATGTCGGTCATAGATCACATGCAACTTCACTCAACAGATGATCGAAGATCAAAATAGCAAAATAAAGAGAAATCTGAAATGAGAGAAAAATAGAGACTAGGAAAGAGAAATTGTAGAATACTCTCAATACTCCCACCGAGCGATCACCAAACTAGCCAAACTAGTGAAGGTAAGAGGAGAGTGCTCAATATATAGAAAAATAAGGGAAAATACATCCAAGAGGTGCATTAACTCCTACTACCCATGAAAGGTGGGAGGTTATCACCTACTTGGTAAATTATAAAACATGTGGCATAACCTCCTTAGGTGAGACTAAAAGGAGGTGGCACATAAAGCCAAAAGAGGGTGAGAAACCCAACTACCCTATAACCTGCCTACGTAAAAAGTAGAATAGTGGTTATGAGAGGTGGCACAGCAAGCCAAAAGAGGATGTGTAACTCAACCACCCATGTGTGGGGAGAGAGTGACACATGTAGCCGATGTATTTCACCACATGTCCTCATATTAACCACTCCTAATAAACCTAAGCAAGCTTAAATTGGTAAGAAGATGGGTCCTAACAAATGAAGCCATGTTAGCTACCCATGTACATAGAGATCCCCCCATAAGAAGAAGCCTCCCATGGAAGAGGAATAGTCCCCCTAAATAGAGAGAGTAGAATGAAGGACTAAGAATCCCCTCCTGAAGTAGACACCTGTCACACCCCAAACAAAGTTTGCAGATGAAGGTACTTGCTTTTTGTGAAGGGTTTGGTGAAGATGTCTGTAATCTGCTTCAATGTAGAACAATACTTAAGATCAATGATGCCTTCCTGAATCAGCTCCCGAATGTAGTGCATATGAATCTCAATGTGTTTCATCCTCTAATGGTGAACTAGATTCCTTGAGATTTGTATTGTACTTTGATTATCATAAAAGATGACTGTAGGATTTTTGACTAAAATACCAAACTTAGTGAGAATATTCTAAAGCCAAATAGCCTCAATGGTGACATTAACTGCCTCTCGATACTTAAGCTCTATAGATAAAAGAGTAATGCTTCTTTATTGACCAACAAACTAGACTAGAGCCAAGTGAGAAGTAATACCCTAAAGTAGACTTGCAATGTTGAGAATCACCTGCCCAATATAAATCTGTGTGTCCCACCAAGTCAATATCCATGCCCGTTGCATAGTGAATCCCATAACTGTGAGTACCCTAAATATAGTGGAGGATTTGCTTAGCTGCCTTCCAATGTAACTCATGTGGCTCCTGCATGAATTTAGAGACCATTCCCATAGCATATGAAATGTCAAGGCTCGCATGAGTCAAGTAGATGAGACTCCCAACAAGTTGTTGGTATAAATTGCCATCAACCAAAGGTGAGGAACACTTAGCCTCAAGTTTGACCCCTGATAGAAATGGAGTCAGTGTAGGCTTATAGACAACCATGTGAAATCTGGAGAGCATGTCAAGTTCATACTTGGGTTGTCCAAGGAAGATACCCAAATATTACTAAGTGATATCAATCCCCAAGAAATAATGCAAAAGACCCAATTCTAACATCAAAAATCTATCATGTAGAGTAGTTTTCACCTCCTTGATGGTCGACGAGTGACTCCCTGTGATTAATAAGTCATCAACATAGAGAACCAAGAATGTGAGAGTGTCATCCTACTATAGAATGTATACATTTGGATTAGAATGAAATCATTTGAACCCAACTTTCAGAAGGAAGGAGTCAATCTTGGCATACCAAGCCTGAGGAGCCTATTTGAGGCAATGGAGAGACTTCCAAAGATGACACACAAGTGAAGGATCCTAGATGAACCCCTGTGGCTACTCCATGTAGATTTCCTCCTGAAGGTCACCATGAAGAAAGGAAATCTTCACATCCATTTGATGAACTTCTCAATGATGGGCTGCAACTATAAAAAGGACAAGTTAGATGGAATTCATCTTAGCAACTAGTGCAAAAGTCTCAGAGTAGTCAATCCTGAGAACCTAGGAGAATTTTTTGCTACCAGGCAATCCTTATGCTTTTCAATTGAACCATCTACTATAAAAAAAAAGTTTATAAATCCACTTGCATCAAACAAGTTTCCTTCCCTTAGGAAGAGGGACAAGATCCCATGTGCAATTCCTCTCTAAAGAATTGAACTCTTCTTGCATCGCAGCATCCCACTTAGGAATACCTAAAGCTTCTTGAAATTACTGTGGATCAAAAGCTGAAGCAATGAAGAGATGTGGAGCCTACTGAAACTATGACCTTGTTCTTTAGTTATCTGATGGATCACCAACCCAATCACCAGTTGACTCCAATTTTGGTTGATCCCAAAGAGGTGTTGAGGTTGGATAATCTGGAGGAGAAGCATCAACCTTTGAATGATGACTAGAAGAGGAATGTGAATCCTCATCATCACTATCACCATCTAAAGTGGAGGAAGAAGACTCCTCATCAATATTAGGATTAAGATCATCTGAAGAACTGTCATCATGATGCAAAATATCCAACGTGGTGGTAGATGGAGAAGTGGTAGGAGAAGAACTAGAAGAGCTCTCCTCAAAATGAACACTCCTCTCAATGAACAACTCATGAGTGGTGGGATGGATAAGCCTATAACCTTTGACATCATTTGGATATCCAACAAATATGCAAGGCTTGCTCTATGAATCCATAGCCTCGTGTTTCTTTGTTGGAATATCGGCCCATGCAAGAGAACCAAACATTCAAAAGTGCTTGACTATGGTTTTTTTACCAGTCCAAGCTTGAAAAGAAGTTACCCCTTCACAACTTTATGAGGAACTTGGTTCTAGATGTAACATGCACAATTGATGGCCTCTACCCAGTACTGAGGTGCCAAATATTTGGAGTGTATCATACAATTTTCCATCTCCTTCAAGGATTTGTTCTTGCATTCTGTGACACCATTCTGTTGAGGACTGTATGGAACTATGTATTGCATGTTGATTCCTTCTAAAGCACAAAACTGTTCAAACTGATTGTTAACATATTCACCCCCATTATTTGTATGCAGAATCTTGATGAACTTCCCAAATTATTTCTCTACAAAAGCTTTGAAATCCATAAAATGATCAAATACCTCAAACTTTTGTTTTAGAAAATAGACCCAAGTGTATCTAGAAATGTAATCAATAAATGTCAAGACATATCTAGCCCTACTAAAATATGGTTGTGGAAATGGTCCTTCCAAGTCATAGTGTACCAACTCCAATACATATGTAGTTTTGCATGCTTTTCCTTTATCATATTTCTCCTCAGGATGCTTACCAAGAATCCATCCCTATCAAACTCCATTAGAAAATCGAATAGAAGGAAACTCTGAAACCATGTCATGTTGACTGAGTGACTAAAAGTAACAATAGTTCAAGTGGTCAAACTGTTGTTGCCACAAAAACTCACCTCATCTACATGAGTGAGTAAGACTATCGAAGGAGAGTCAAGAACAAATTGAGAAAACTAATAGAGTCTAGACTAATGATCTACTTTTCCCATAGCAACAGTAGACCCATTATGTATTTCATTGATTACCACTATATTTGGAGTGAACTCAACTTGCTTTCCAGAACCAGTGTGAGTGATCTGATAAACAGATAGGAGATTAGTTGCAAAGATGGAACACAAAGAAGATCCTCAAATGTCCCTTCACCCACATCAATAGACCCTCTCTCATGCACTTCAACAGGAGTGTCATCATCCATAAGTATGGTAGGCATAGAACATGGCTCCAAAGAGGTGAAACTATCCTGTGATGAGGCCATATGGTGTGCAGCACCTGATTCAATGATCCAAGACTCTGGTTGTGAAGTAACAGCAACTAGGGCCTTACCCTTTCCTTTCCCCTTACTTTTTTTTGTGTCCTTAGAAGAACCTTCTAATGAAGTCTATTTGACCGAATCTCGCAACTTGATATTGTTCTTTTCTAGAAGATGTGAAAGGTGGTCAATTTGTTTATTTAGACATTTATGTTCATCATGGCCAAGCCTCTTACACTAAGAACACTTGACCTTCTCCTTCTTAGATTGTTCACCTTTTGATGAAGAGGTCTGATTATCTACTTTTGAAGCAACAATTTTTTTATCTTTCTTCTCTCCTTAGTTCTTTTGTTTCTTATCTTGATTATTAGACCCTTTTTGTTGCCCTAATTAATAGCCAAGGCATGTGACTTAGACGGTTTAATTGTACCCATTAGAACCAATTTTTCCTGCTCCTTAGTGAGTTCTACAACAAACTCATCTAGAGAAGGCATTTTATATATGGAACCTAGGGCACATTTTGTAGCATAGAATGTAGAAACAAATACATAATAGTTAGGACCAAACTTAGAAAGAATACTCAAGATCAGTTTCTTATCATCCTTCTTGATTCCACACTGTTCCAATTGTAATCTAAGAGCTTTAAATTTTGTGAAGAAGTCCTATATGGTGTCAAAATTAGAAGGACTCAACCCTATGAGTTCATTCTCCAATTGATGACCCCTTAACTCATCCTGCTTACCAAAGAGGTTTTCCAATGTTGTCCACACATCATTTAATGTTTTAGCAGACTCAATATGAAAAAGTAGGTCTGGAGATACTGACATAACAAAGTACTAAAAGCTTCATCACATTTTTTAAACCATTTAATCTTTTTTGTATCATCTTGTGGTTTAGTTTCAAGTCCCATTGTTACACGATGATATCCATGTCTTTTCAAATATATTATCATCTTAGATTTTCATTCAAAATAATTATATGGAGTTAAAACTAGAATTGTAGATGCATCCATGAGAGAAGAAAAGAATATTGCAAAGAAGAAAGAAAAGTGCAAAGAAAGAAGACACATGAGACACCCCCCTTTCCACTAGTCTCAAAAATCACCCCCTAGATATTACAATGTTGACACTTTATGATTAGTGCTTTTACAAGGCTTTTCTAGATACAAGGATTTTAAGGCTCTTAATAGCCAAAATTACAATATTTTATAAAAATTAATTTTCAAATAAAATATGGAAAAATAACCTTGCAGTTGTGTTTTACTCTTCAATATCTTTCCAACACTTTTTTGTTTTTGAAAAAATGGATTACAAAACTGAAATATATGACTTATTGAAGATAAAAAAAAAAAAATTAATATATTCAACCTATAATATCTGATTGAAAAAGATAGAAAATTTCACTCAAACCTTTGTGGATGGGAAGTTCTCATTTCTAGCTTTCCAACAAGTACTTGTTTGCAAAAATCTGACACCCGAGGCAAAAGTTATGCAATTTTGAAAAATGTTGCAAAATTTGCCTGTGAAAAATGACACACCTTTTTCAAATTTATTTTTGCAAAACTTATCAACTTTTTGAAAAATGTAACAACTACCTGGATGGTTTTTCGATGTTGGGAATAAAAATTAGAAAAAAAATTTCTTGGAAATGAGTCAAAGCTAGATTTTTGAAGCCAAAATGAAAACGACTCTAGTAAAAGATTCAAGTTTTTAACTTTGATTTTTTTTACTATATCCTCCAATCTCAAATTTTGATGAAATAAAAGTAAATTTTGACTTTCTCAAACCTTCTAGACTCTAGAAATGCTGAAAAAGCCTCCAATATTACCAAAAAGCTACAAATCACCCAAATCTCATAGGAACAGATATATGTAAACCAGATTAAATATATGCTTATTTTTCCTTTAAACTATTTTGATTCTCCAAGTCATACAAAGATGCAGAAGAAGAGCATAATTGGGTTTTAAAGAATTTTTTTAGCTTTCTATTAGTCTCAAATCTCTCAAAAAATTAAAAAAACAATGAGCTATACCGGATAGCACGGCTCTGATGCCATTTTAGATTCTATGAGAAGCGAGAACCGAGCCAGGATCTAATGTCGATCATAGATCACATGCAAATTCACTCAACAGATGATCGAAGATCAAAATAGCAGAATGAAGAGAAATTTGAAATGAGAGAAAAATAGAGACAAGGAAAGAGAAATTGCATAATACTCTCAATACTCCCACCGAGCGATCACCAAACTAGTTGAACTAGTGAAGGTGAAAGGAGAGTGCTCAATATATAGAAAAATAAGGGAAAATACATTCAAGAGGTGCATTAACTCCTACTACCCATAAAAGGTGGGAGGTTATCACCTACTTGGTAAATGACAAAACATGTGGTATAACCTCCTTAGGTGAAGACAAAAAGGAGGTGGCACATAAAGCCAAAAGAGGGTGAGAAACCCAACTACCCTATGACCTACCTAGGTAAAAACAAAATAGTGCTTATGAGAGGTGGCACAACAAGCCAAAAGAGGATGTGTAACTCAACTACTCATGTGTGGGGAGAGAGTGACACATGTAGCCAATGTATTTTGTCACATGTCCTTATATTAACCACTCCTAATAAACCTAAGCAAGCTTAAATAATATCTGTAGGAAAAAATAAATACCCCTAACATAAGGAAAATAAAAAACCTACAATAACACATAGTGATATCATGTCATTTATAACTCCTTTTTCAAGGGCTAAGTATGTGCTCACTTTTATTGATGATTTTTCATGATGCACATGAGTCTATTTTTTGAAGTACAAAGTGATGTTACCACCAATTTCAAGAACCTCAAAATTAGTTAGGTTTTTCTCTTCAGCAGATACCCATAGATAATGGGCGGAGTATTTCAATCAGGCATTTCAATATTTTTGCAATGAGAGTGGAATTCTTCATCAACACATTTTCCTTACACTCCTCAAAAAATGGTGTGGCTAAGAGGAAGAATAAGACTTTATGAGAGATGGTCAATTGTACGATTCAGTCTGGATCCATGGCTCTAGATTTTTGTGCTAAAGTTGTTAATTCTACCAACTATATTCAAAACTATATGTTACACAAGGCATTGCAAAATATGACTCCTTAAGAGGCTTGGTACCATAACTATCCTAATGTACCCTTCTTCAAATTATTTGGTAGTGACCCTTGGGCATTCATTGTAGATAGTCAACATAAAATAGTGGAGAAGAAGAGTTAGTGGTTCATTTAAGTTGGCTATTGTGAGGATGTGAAGGCTTATAGATTATTTGATCCTAGCACACAAATGGTTCACTTTTGTCGTGATGTTCATTATTTGATTCCTTCACACATCGGGATCCTCCATCACCTTTTTCTTCATCACTACCTACTCAATCTTCTTTATTTGAGAATGTTTTGCTTCTTGAGGAGGATTTTATGGATGGTCTTGATCCACCTCCTCCAAATCCACTAGGCCACGATGACCACATACAACCCTTGAGAAGGCTAGTCCTCTTGTTGGCGATCCCACATATACTCACTACACTTGTTCTCAAACTTCTAGTCTTAGTATCTTGATTCATGCCATTTTTTTATGATCCTTAGAGGTTTTTAGATGCCTTAGGTATTCTTGTGTGGGATAGTGCTATGGTTGAGGATTATTCCTCTTTGATGAGGAATCATACTTGGGATCTTGTTCCTCTTCCTAAGGGAGAAAAGTTGGTTTAATTCAAGTGGGTGTATCATACCAAATATTCAGTTGATGGTTCTATTAACAAGTATTGTTAGGAAATCTAGTGGGCATCTCAGAGAAATCTCTAAGAACAGTAGTGCCTTCGGTAACTTTAATTTTGATTAGGTTGCCTCAAAGACACGTACTACTATGTCCTAAAGTAGAAACAGACAGTTATTTCCCACATTAATCCTTCTGAGAAAAACACATGTAAATTCAACAGCATGCATTAATAGATTCTCTAACAGAACCAATACAGACATGAAATATGAGACAAAAAATGAACACAAAGATTTACATGGGGAAAACCCTTTCGGGTGAAAAACCCCACTCTCCAAAGTTTGAGCCATTGTATTATTCAGCAACAAAAAGTTACAATACAGTTTCAAGCTCATAGCCTTTTTAGAGATTACATCTTGTTCATTCTGGATACAACTGGTAGCAACTGGTCAACACATCAGACCATACAACCTTCGCACTATTACAATACCATCACATAGTATACAGTGCAGATCAACAGGAGAGAGATCAAACATGATTCATGATCAGAAGAGATTCCAGCAGAACCCTACTTTTGTCTTCTTTTCCTTCAGCCTCATGGCCTCGGCCTTTCAGCCAACCACTCTACCCTTCTCACTTCCTCTCTCTATCTCATTTCTCTTCTCGGTCTTATTGCTTCTCTTATCCTCACCGGCTTTTTCTTGTTCATCCTTATCCGCCATTACTCATCGTAGAAATTTTCCATTCCATTGTAGATTTTTTCTTGCAAGTAGTTCAGCTCCAGTGTCACAACTGTTGCAAAAATCCAACCGCCAACCATTTGAATTTTTCTTCCTCTGATTGGTCCAAGAGACACCACATAGGATAGTCAAATGATCAAGGAAACATTCAACTAAGTTCGCATGTCGGTGAGACACAAGAAGTGTCTCCCTGATGCTCAAAGGCTTCATAATGATATCGGCATAGGTTCTAGCAGTCGGCAAGATGATATAGCAAACATCACAAGTCATACCAAAACCACTGACATCCATTTCATTCCTATCGGCAAGAGTTTCCTGATCAGTAAGACTCATACCGATGTTCACAAGTCACATCGATCTCAAAAAATCCATTGGAAGACTATTGCAGTTCGCCAAGACTTCATACCAAAGTCTTCAAGTCATGCCGACATGAGTATTCCATTCGATGAGACAATCGTCTTTCGCCAAGACATCACACCGAGCTCAACAGGTTATACTAAAGCATCTCAGTCAGCAAGACTTACCGCTCTTTCCAAGACATCCCACTGAGTTCAACATGTCATCCCGAAGACCTTTTACTATCGGCAAGACTCTCCAAGTCGCCAAGACTTCATATCAAAGTCTTTTTGTTACTCTGAATGTTCACACCTTTCAATGAGAGAATCAACCTTTGGCAAGACTTCTTACCAAGGCTTCCATGTTACCCCGATGAGCATCATTAGTTAGGAGTCACACCGAAGACATTTGATAGTCGGAAAGACTTTCCGCTATCGATGAGACATCACACCAAAGCAAGTCTTTCAGCCAAGGGTCACCTCAATGTTTGTGAGTGTTACATTGTTGCCAAGACAAACCTTCATTGGTAAGACTTCACATCGAGACCTTTGTGTCATTCTGAAGTGTTCACCACTCGGCAAGACTTATCGCTTTTGCCAAGACTTCATACCGAAGTCTTCAAGTCATGCCGAGCACCAAACAACAGCCGGTAAGACTTTTAACTTTCGCCAAGATTTCTTATCAAAGTCACATGTTACACTGATGACACAAGTGTATAACCATTCGGCGAGACAACCCTCCATCGCTAAGACTTCATTTCGAAGCAAATGGGTTACACCGATGACTCCAGTCATTGTAGGTCTCCCCAACATCCGCTAGGAATTAAACCGTCAGTGACACATACCCCCTCTCGCCAAGAGATCTTCCCGAGTGTTCAAGTCACCCCGATGACTCCAAGCAAATGGTGTCGGCAAGACATCACCCTGTCACTAGGACACATTCTGATAGAAGCAAGTCATACCGATAGTTCCATCGGCCAGACAAACCAAAGGTCACGCCGATATCGGCCAGACTTTCTACCGTCACTGAGACCCCATCCCGACTGTCCAAGGGTACGCCGAAGGTTGCCGATAATGTCGATCGCCAAGACATTCAGGAGGTCATAGTGATAGTCCAAGATCAACTAGCAGATCGGCCAGACATCTCCATAGTCTCACCGAAATTGCTTCACAAGAGGTTTCAGTCTATGGGATTGAGGCACACAATTCCAACAATCTCCAACTTGACGAAGATCACACAGGCACCTCCAAAGCAACCAAAAACTAAGATCACACTAGCTCCACCAATTCATACCCCATAACACTCAAGACACCCAATCAACAAGATTCCACATATTCAATCCACCAAAAAATCTACAACCAAGACCAGGCATCCAACTGCAACTCACTGTCCAACGAAGCAACTGAAATGCAACCTATCACAGCCTTCCAGGAAACCACATAGACCTCAAACATGCTCTCATGCTCCATCAAGAATTCTGCTCCAACATCCAAGATGTCCACCATTCAGGAAACAAACCCTGTCATCTTCCAACATGCCACCTGTAGAAGAAAGATTCAAGCCAAGGTGAATAAGCACCATTCCAACGAACACAAGCAAAAGATCCCAGTGATATCATCAACAAGATATTGCTACCACTTCACTGTGCTCAAACACTATACAGAAGTAATATCAACTTCAAAGCTTCAAACATAACACACCAATGAAGTCATTCTCCAGAAACAAGACAAAAAACACTAGCTAGAACAACAATTAGACTGACTGCTTCCATCCAACTGATAAACCCACACAACTAAAAATAGCACTCATAGCTAATGCTATTCCATCCAATCACACATACCTCATAGGTATCAACATTAGTAAACTTATGCCAACCCAAAAACAACCCATCAACAAAAAAATACAAGCTCCAAGTGCCAACCAGTCGAAGAAGACAAGACACATACAGGAACTCCCACTGCCTGAGTAATCTAGTTCTGAAAGATCAAAAGGCATCGCAAGTCTACCAATAACAGCACATAGAATATGTAACCATGTAGTACCAAGGAAATATCCACAATGATATGCACAACCTACAACAAACTGCTACAAGAAACATTTCTCTCACCACAAACCTTCACGGCCACAGAGAGAAACTCTACACATCATATTCTTGTAGAACATCCTCCTACATACACTTCTAACAACCAGTTATGCCAAGAATGATCTTCTTCACAACCCAAAAGAGAATCCTTAACAACATCCATCCATTCAATCACCAAGATCAAACCAATTTAAAAAACAACATGGATGTAAGCATCTCAAAGAAGATCAAGCTAGTTCATTCCCCATTTTAGGAAATCAGCCCATACATCATCTCCTACCAATTCTCATAAGTAACAAGGAGATAAAACAAGTTGTACAACTTCCACTATGAATCCTCCATAACCATTAGACAACAATTCAAGATCCATATCATGAAAGTAAACATAAAACACATCTAAAAAATATAATGGGCCAAATACCTTTCAAATAAACTGCCGAGTAGACCAAGAGTGGGAACGAGAATACTCCTTCAAGATATACAAGTCATCATGACTAATCCAAGAGCAATCTCCTCATAGGTCTCTTATTGAACTTACGTTCAACCAAGATGTAGACTTCTCAGACTTTCAGACCACTGTCAAAGCTCCAATCATTTGAATCAGGAACTTATCATGACACTATGATCTACATATCCCCTTAGGAGATACCATGCTTCAAGTGACTTCACCATTGTCTCAAGTACAATGGACAATGCCAAAACTCCAGTGCACAACCAAGAGTATACCATGACATAAAGCAAATAGACTCAAAACCAACATCACATGTCAAGAACCACCAACATCTTAGCCAAAGACTCCAAGCATCCTCTATGGTTTCAAGATGTTGCACATCTTCAAATAATGTCCATGTAAATGCAAAAGAACCCGTCTACAGCAACAAGATCAAAGAGCTCTCCCAGAAACATTTGCAACACTAAAGAAGACCATTCACCACCATGTGATGAACCCACAGTCATTGCTAGAGCTCCCACTGAAACATGACATCCGAGCTCTCCAAGCATCATGACCACTTACTTCAGGTTCCCATAACCGACTATTTAGGTACTCAAGAATATCCATCCTCTCATCTCAAAACAGTCACACCAATGCACAAGTGACCACAGACAAGGCCAACTAACAATTCTGCACCATCAATGAAACAACCTCGTGGATAAAGACAGTCCACATCCAAGTTATCTCATTTCAACCAATGGGTAGCTAATCCACCAACTGCATAACTCATAGATCACAAACATCAAACATGCAAACCTGTTATCACATTGGAAACTGAGATATCAAAGAGGATAACCACGTAGACAACATGACTCAAACACCAGATCACACCAAACCTAATTTTCCAATCATGTCTACAATAAGCACCATAATCAAGGAACCCACAAGCACCACCACAAGAATGTTGAGTGAAAAATCATGTACCAACACTCCCATGCAGAGAAGAAAACACACCTCCTCAAACCATGCACAAAGCATGCATGCAGAACTGCAGCTATCTCGTCTAGCAACACCCCAAAAGCTAGGGTCTAGAAAATAGTTTAACAACAGCTCCACATAACCACAAGTTTTTCTTAATCATGTAAAACTTGCAAAACCACAGAGCCATGCAAGTACAAAACATCCTTAAAAGGAAAACAACAGTTTAGGAAATCTAGGCCTCTATCAGGCCAAATCTAAAACCACCAACATGTACATGCATCCGAGAAAGGGAGAAAGGCTATTTCAGAAGCTTGCAAATCATCTAATGATTAACTCCATAGCCTTTATGTATTCGAGGTTAACATGAAATAGTGCCTTCCAACACCAGGAAACACCACCTAGCATAAGCACTCTCTTCCATGGCTGAGAAACAAACTAGACTTCTTCATATCATCAAGGAGCCTCTCAAACAGACACCCAATATGAAAGATTTACTGCTACATAGCCACGGAGCAAGAAAATCCACCTCATACACCAAGGTTATACTGCTACCAATCAGGAGACATAGATCACAACATGATAACTTCCTTTTCCATCTTCACCATCCTTCAAGCTGCATATTGTCTCTAAATATCACAAGACTTCCACTCACCAAAGGATCAATAAATCATTTCATTCCTCCAGATTTCCTCCAGCCCAACAAACTGAGAAATCTTCACAGGAGAAATACCCAGAACCAGCAACCAGAAGAAGGCTCTGATACCACTTGTTAGGAAATCTAGTGGGCATCTCAGAGAAATCTCTAAGAACAGTAGTGCCTTCAGTAACTTTAATTTTGATTAGGTTGCCTCAAAGACATGTACTACTATGTCCTAAAGCATAAACAGACAGTTATTTCCCACATTAATCCTTCTGAGAAAAACACATGTAAATTCAACAACATGCATTAACAAATTCTCTAACATAACCAATACAAACATGAAAGATGAGAAAAAAATAGAACACAAAGATTTACATGGGGAAATCCCTTTCAAGTGAAAAACCCCACTCTCCAAAGTTTGAGCCATTGTATTATTCAGCAACAGAAAGTTACAATACAGTTTCAGGCTCATAGCCTTTTCAGAGATTACATCTTGTTCATTCTGGATACAACTGGTAGCAACTGGTCAACACATCAGACCATACAACCTTCACACTGTTACAATACCATCACATAGTATACAGTGCAGATCAATAGGAGAGAGATCAAACATGATTCATGATCAGAAGAGATTCCAACAGAACCCTGCTTTTGTCTTCTTTTCCTTCAGCCTCATGGCCTCGGCCTTTCAACCAGCCACTATACCCTTCTCACTTCCTCTCTCTATCTCATTTCTCTTCTCGGTCTTATTGCTTCTCGTATCCTCACCATCTTTTTCCTGTTCATCCTTATTTGCCATTACCCATCATAGAAATTTTCCATTCCATTGTAGATTTTTTCTTGCAAGCTGTTTAGCTCCAGCGTCGCAACTGTTGCAAAAATCCAACCACCAACCATTTGAATTTTTCTTCCTCTGATTGGTCCACAAGACACCACATAGGATAGTCAAACGGTCAAGGAAACATTCAACTGTGTTTGCATGTCGGTGAGAGACAAGAAGTGTCTCCCCGATGCTCAAAGGCTTCATAATGATATCGGTGTAGGTTCTAGTAGTCGGCAAGATGATATAGCGAACATCACAAGTCATACCAAAACCACCGACATCTATTTCATTCCTATCGGCAAGAGTTTCCTTATCGGCAAGACTCATACCGATGTTCACAAGTCACATCGATCTCAAAAAAGCCATCAGCAAGACTACCGCAGTTCACCAAGACTTCATACCGAAGTCTTCAAGTCATTCTGACGTGAGTATTCCATTCAATGAGACAATCTTCTTTCACCAAGACATCACACCGAGCTCAACAGGTTATACAGAAGCATCTCAGTCGGCAAGACTTACCGCTCTCGCTAAGACATCCCACCGAGTTCAACATGTCATCCCGAAGACCTTTTACTATCGGCGAGACTCTCCAAGTCACCAAGACTTCATACCGAAGTCTTTTTGTTACTCTGAATGTTCACACCTTTTGGCGAGAGAATCAACCTTCAGCAAGACTTCTTACCGAGGCTTCCACGTTACCCCGATGAGCATCATTTTCCAGGAGTCACACCAAAGACATCCGATAGTCGGCAAGACTTTCCGCTATCAATGAGACATCACACCGAAGCAAGTCTTTTGGCCAAGGGTCACCCTGATGTCTTCGAGTGTTACATTGTCACCAAGACAAACCTTCATCGGTAAGACTTCACATCAAGACCTTTGTGTCATTCTGAAGTGTTCACCACTCGGCGAGACTTATCGATTTCACCAAGACTTCATACCAAAGTCTTCAAGTCATGTCGAGCACCAAACAACAGTCGGCAAGACTTCTAACTTTCATCGAGAGTTCTTATCGAAGTCACATGTTACACCGATGACACAAGTGTATAACCATTCGGGGAGACAACCCTCCATTGCTAAGACTTCATATCAAAGCAAATGGGTTACACCAATGACTCCAGTCACTGTAGGTCTCCCCGACATCCGCTAAGAATTAAACTGTCGGTGAGACATACCCCCTCTCGCCAAGAGATCTTCTCGAGTGTTCAAGTCACCCCGATGACTCCAAGCAAATGTTATCGGCAAGACATCACCTTGTCGCTAGGACACATTCCAATAGAAGCAAGTCATACCGATAGTTCCATCAGCCAGATAGACCAAAGGTCATGCCGATATCGGCCAAACCTTCTACCGTGGCGGAGACATCATCCTGACTGTCCAAGGGTACGCCGAAGGTTGCCAATTATGCCGATCGCCAAGACATTCAGGAGGTCATGGCAATAGTCTAGGATCAACTAGCAGATCGGCCAGACATCTCCATAGTCTCACCAAAATTGCTTCACAAGAGGTTTCAGCCTGTGGGATTGAGGTACACAATTCCAATGAGTACAAGGATCATCTTGTTGCAAAGGGGTTTTCAGAGGTTGGGAGATTTGACTATTCTATGACCTTTTCTCACATTGATAAGATGGATTATATTTTTCTTGTCCTTTCATTAGCTACCTCTCAATGATAGTCAATGTATTATATGGACATGAAGAGTTCCTTCTTGCACAAGGATCTTCATGAGGAGATCTATATGGAGCAACCACCTAGTTTTGTATAGGATTCTTCTCTTGTTTACAAGCTTCATCGTTCATTGTATGGTCTCAAATAGGCCCCTCGAGCTTGGTATGAGAAGATGGATAGTTTTTTTCTTGCTTCTAGCTATACACTTTGTCATTGTGATCCTACAATATATACTCGAAGATATGGAGATGATCTTATTATTCTTGTGCTTTTTCTAGATGATTTAATTATCAAGAGGAGTTCATCAATATTTTGAGGGGATTTTCCTTTTCTAGCAGAAGTATGCTCTATATTTTCTTCATAGATTTGGTAAGGTTGATTGTAATCCTACCCCCACACCTTTTCAATTAGGTGTTGTACTATCTACCAATTGCACTACTCCTCCAATTGATTCTAACTTGTATCGACAGTTGGTTGATAGTCTTTTGTACATGACACATAGTCATCATGATATTTCCTTTATGGTTGGCCTTGTCTCTAATTTCTCTCAGGAGCCTTAGGAGATTCATTGGAAGGTTGTCAAATTCATATTCCAATACATTCAAGGAATTTCACGTTTTGGTATTCATTACACATTAGGATCTTCTCAAATTGTGGGCTTCACTAAATCATATTGGGTTAGTGATGTAAATGATCAGAAGTCTACATAAAATTTTTTGTTTTTCCTTGGTTCTAGTTTGATTTCATGTTCATGAAAGAAGTAGATTTTTATTGCATTATTATCGACAAATACTGAGTATCAAGGTGTAGTCCTGGCTAGTTAGTAGGTTTTATGGCTTTATTAGTTGATGACTAAGTTTGGATTTCCTTCTAATCAACCCACTACTCTTTGGTGTGATAATCAGAGTGTCATTCATATCTCACACAACCTAGTTGAGCATCAACATACTAAGAATATTGAGATCCACATGCACTTCATCAGGAAATTCATCTAGGATGGTTCTCTCAGCTTGGAGTACTTTCCTACAGAGTAGCAAGTTGTAGAAATCTTCACTAAACCTTTGGCATCGCCTCATTATATTCAGTCGTGATCAATTCTTGGAGTGAATGAAGTTTTTTTTGGGGTATTTATGAGTTCTCCTTCCTTATTTTGTTTTCTTTGTAGGTTTTCTCTCTTTTGGAGAGTTTTCTCCCATAGGTTTTTTCTCCTTTTCTCTCTTTGTGAGATTTTTTTTATACTTTGGTACCTCATGAGGCCTTATTATTGGGACACATCTTTGTATTAGTTTGTTCCTCCATAAGTTGCACTTAAGGGGGTTGTAAGTGTGAATAAATTCTTATGCCTAGTTAATTTCGAGTAGGGGACTTATTCACATCTTAAGTTTACTTAGGTCATAAGATTCCTTCTAGAATTCTTAGTTTTCATGTCTAGATCTTATCTTATCCTAGGTAATTATGGTAAGTTGTCTCATGTGATAGGATTAAGATACATGTCATGATCTTTTGTAATCCTATATCTCACTTTACCTTTATAAGATAGGCTTCTCTTGTATATTTTGCATCTTGTGAATCATGTATCATATTGTATTCTTGTTTGGTGGAATAACATCTCTTGTTGTTGCTTCTTTATTTTGTACATAAAGGTTGTTCGGTGTTGCAGATTGTAGATCTTGGTTGTTCACTTCAACACCCCCGATTCTAACACCAAAGAATCAGTAATATTATCTAATCAAAATATCAAAGCATCTTGCAATACATCACCTACTACATTTTCTTCCTTACTATTTTCTTGTTTTCCATCTCCTTATTTTACTTTTCGAGACCAACATTCTTTCTTCAGGTGTCATTTTTTCCTATAATGCCAACATTTTGGCCTTCTTTGGATTTGTATCTACCCTTCTTAGATCCCATAAATTCCTAGGCTCTTTTCTTTCTCCCTCTATCTTCTCCTATTCTCCATGGTCAAAGCATTACCTGATGTCCAACTTCTGCTTTTCCATCACATTTCCTCACTAAGTATAACACCAACAACATCATCATACTTTAAAGTTCTTGAAACATAAAAAAAATTACTCATAACCATGACCAAGATATTATAACTGTAATGGCATGAATTTTCACCCCTTGCAAATTCCACATTTACATACCTCCTACCTTAGAGAATTAAGTCTGATAATGTAATTTCATGCCCTTCATCCATTTTCCATGGATCCACTTGGTAGCTTGTTTTCATGTCAATGGGGGATATTCTGTCTAGGATGCTAGCGCGGTGTGCAAATGTCTGTGAATTGTGTTGACATCCTAACAATATTCATGCCTTTGAAATATGTAGAGGTATTACACTCCTCCATTGGATGCAAAGTGTAACGTCTCTTGCCCTTCAGACCAACTTTAAATAGCTCATTTTCCTCCATTATTTCCTTCAAATTGCTACCTCATTCATTCAACACATCTTCTTGGAATTCCACATGATCATTATCACTTCTACACACTCATTTTCAACATTTTCAAGTTCTATCACCTCCATTGAAGCTACAAATTGGTGTTTTATTAGCTTACTCTCTTCATTGTTGTGGAAATGTTAGTCTTTGAAGGCTTGCACGCTCGCTCCTTCTCCCATTTACCTTGAGTATATGTGATTGAAGATGATATCACTCCATCTCCCTTTTACTTTTCATTATAATTTTAATATCATAGCATATTGTTGTTTAATGTATTGCTTGGTATTGTTATTTCAATATCTTTCTTTATCATATTTCTCCTATCATTGCTATTTAGTTATTCGTGGAGGTGAAAACACCAAAGTGGGGGACTGACTACATCAGTACTCTAAATGCAACCCCAACATTTTCTCATTCTTATGTGTGTAGGTTGTTCATCAAGTGAATACCTTGAAGATATCAACTCATGGGTAGGAAGGTGCATTTTCCTCACCATTCTTTGTCAATTCATAGTTAGACTTAGAGTATTCTTCTTGTTACGCTATTATTTTGTTCCTTTCTATTTTTGTCATTGCATCAAACCATACCTATTAGGTTTGTAAGTTTCCCTTGATTTCTAACTATACTTTATGCTTTCTATCCGTACGGATGTCAATTCCCCATTGAGACACTGGCGCACTGTGTTATCATTTGTGTCCCACATTGCAGTCCTTTGGCAATGAGTTACCTAAGTTGCAGTCCAAACTCTAGAAACTTGCTCACCTGAACTCCTAAAATATTAGGGCTTGTTAAAGGACAACAACAACCTGGTTGTTCTTCCTTTTATCCTCTAAACTCTAAACTCTCCCAAAAAATTCTTATTAGCTTGAGGTAGATCAGAGCAGCCTATTGTTCTAGACATTCTTATGACCTAGGCTCCTAAGTAGTCAATCCCCCTCCTCTACATTTTGGTGAACCTAGCATGAACTATTTTGGTTATGTTTCATGGTGTTGAAGGAATCTTCTCTCATGTTTTGGTGTGTTGTAGGTGTGTGTGTTGTAGAGTGCCTAGCATTGCAACCCAAACTACAACCCCTAGCAGTGTAGTTAGAAGAATCCCTAAACATTGTGAAGCAAACTCTAGAAGAGGTCATTGTCTGATTGTTAAACCTTTGGGGTCTTCTAATAAATTCCTTTTTGGTGTACGTAGAAGATGGATTCTTTCATGCATCTTCCCATCCCTTCTGTGCAGCCTCCAAATGGGTCTCTTGCTATAACCTTTACATTGCAGGACTTTCCTATTAATGCAAATAGAGAACTCTTTCCTCTATACATTCTCGCCCATATCAATGGGAATACTATGATTGGTGTTCTTGTTGAACCTATGTGTCGAGTTAATTTTTTACAAAGGAGATTATGATAATAAACTTTCTACATAAGGATGGGTACAATGAATCTAAGAGCATGATATGTACACATGATGGGCTTTTTATCCCTCTCATCAGTTCCATTACCCTTTCAGTTCTAGTAGGGCTCGAGACTATGAATGCCCTTTTTGATATTATCCTGAAGTCTAACTTGTTCAGAGTGAAGCTAGGAATTCCTTGGGTGATCCACAAATGTTTGAAAGTCTCTCATGAGGGCTCTATGCACATTGTGCATGACACTGGGTACAAACCCTCGATGTCGTGTGGGGTTATTCATTAGATCACTTCTAGCCTTCCCCTATTAGTCTGCTTCCTCCAAGGATGGACCTATTGTATCACACTTATGTAAAATACAAGAATGGGGGCATATCACCGAAAGTGACCTATCCTCCTTCCCCATATGCTAGTTTGGTTAAGGCTTCTTTGATAGTGCAGTAGCAAGTTGCTTCTTCCTCTCAAAAGGGGAAGGGGAAGTCTTCTCATGCTTAGAAGCCTTCTTCCTCTTCTTATGTAGTTCCACCTACTTCTGCCTCCTATCATGTTGTGACACCTTTGGCTTTCACCTCCATGCATCTCATGGGGAGTCTGATGGTGCCCTCTTGGAGGAATGCCAAGAATTAGGTGTTCGACCTTCTTGTCTTGCCCAAGATTCCTCACCTTGTCATATATAGTAAGGGGAAGGGTCCTCATGGAGTCACCTTTGTGTCTCAACCTCAATGGCCTCCTACTGCTCTTGCCCCTAGGATGGAAAATGGGAAGAGGCCTGTTGCTAAGGCACTTGAACCTATTTCTCTGCCAATTGTTAATTTCATTCCTACATCTCTTCCTCATGTTTCTACCTAAGAGTCACTCCCTCCACTGGAAATAGTTGTGATGGACACTCCCATGGTATAATAGGAGCCTCATGCTCTTCCTCAAGTTGTAGCTTCTAGTTCTCAGAGCTAAAGAAGCCTCCTTAAATGTGAGGGTAAGCATCAGAGGAAGGCTCTAGCTATTGAGCAAGCTTCTTTATAGAAAGTGAAAGGGGAGCTAACAGACCTTATTTTGATGTCTTCTATTATTCCCTCCTCTTCTTCCCCTTCCTCGGTTACTGTCACCTCAATCTTGCTTTTGGATCCCCCCACGAGCATGGATGACCCTCAACCTAAAAGGGTGCAAGTGTTCATCACTCCTTCAGTTGAACCTCCTCTCTTCATGTCCCTTATGTACATCCCACATTTCCCTAAGCTTGTGCATATGTCGAATACCTCAGCAGTGTCCACTACAGTTTTGTCATCTTCTTCCTCACCTTCTACTTCTTCTATGGGATCTCTCATCCTTCGATGAAGCATAATTTGGAGGATGATCGTGCTTCTAATGGGGGTCAGAAGAAAGGATTTCCTTCTTTGAAATCTATCTCTACTTTTGCTTGCGTCATCCTAGTGACGGAGGTTGCCCTAATGTCCCCCAAGTTTGTCATTGCCCACAAGTCCTTCAATGAGTTTAGCAGCAGATCTCAAGTTCCTCCTTTTCCCACCTAGTTGACACATGCCACTCCCATCAAGTGCATTTTCAACTTAGCGGATGATTTCCTAGCTCTGTTGGTGATTTTTACAAAATCAATGACATTTACCTCATAGGAGTTGTGTGAAGAAGAACTCGAAGGGCCCTCTTTCTTGGCTCTTGTTGTAGGAGAGTCAGAGGGTGCTCCCCTTGCTATCTTGACCTTGAAAGCTTGTCTGCCCTCTCCCTATAATGATCTAGATTGGGAGAACAATGACTTCCTAGTTGATGAGCACTAGGAGAGCATCTCTTCTTTATCTGTAGATTAGATTTGTGTGTGTGTTGTGTTTCCCTCATGCTTGTTTTATGTGTTCCTAGAGGACCCTTGTCAACCTTGTAGGTTCTTGGATATAAGATTGTTTTGTGTCGTAAACTTATTCTATTTGTTACATCATTCTTCTCTTTGTTGTGCCTTGATTTTTGACAATTGGGGATGATGCAAAGTGTTGGGGGAATTTAGGTATCCTTTCCATCTTGACTTGATTTTTCTATTTTTATTTTATTTCACATACCCTTCTCCATGATCTGATATAGTGGGGGATTGATGACAATTCATATATATTATTATATTATATGTATCTATCTATATTTATGAGTAGTTCTGACCTCAAAATATCAGACCCCTTGTCTCTTGATTTCTTTGACTTTGCTTATGTTTTCTTTTCATCTTTCTTTCTTCTTTGCTTGCTTCGTGATGTTGTGGTACCTATTTTTTTTCCCTCACATGTGTGATAACATTTCCATGATTACATCCCATCATGTATTATAGTCCACAACATCACTTTATTCTCTCTCCTTAAAATTTCTTGTGCCTTTGTGTTCAACACACACCATCCTAAGGGGGGTTGCTTTGATTTTCAAAAAGGTGTATTTGATGGCCAACAAATCCCTTGTTAAAAATCCCTTATTTAAAAAAAATAGTATTATTCAACAAGGACCCCTAGCAAAAAATTTCTTTCAAAACATATTTGTAGAGAAAGAATATGAAGACTTTCCTTCAAGAAGGGAGTACCTTTTCCGATGAACAAGTCTAAAAACTTTCCCTTGCGAGAGAGTATTCTTCCTTCCGAATTCCTTGATGAAAGAGATCTTTCAGAAGGATTCCTTGATACTATAATCACTTACAAAAAATATCATCACCTTTCAAATAGAGTGTCCCTTAAGTGGGCCCCTTTCTTTTGAAGGGTTCCTAAGGGACCCCTTTGAAAGCTTCTCCTTAAATTTTTGACTATCTATATGACTGTCTATTTTCTTGTGTGGTTGTTTTCTATCTAACATGTTTTTTCTATGGATTAACATGTTGCTTTGTAGGATCGAGCACCTATGAAGCTGATTTTTCAATCAGGCTTGGAGGATCGAGCACCTCAAGCTTTCCTTGCAAGACCGAGAACCTATAAGGGCTTATCAAACTCTACAAAGCCTTTCACATCTAGCCTCCCTCAAGATCGAGCAGATGTGGCACCTCTTCTACAAGATCGAGCACTTGCAAAGCCTTTTTTTCACCTTTTGTAGGTTTGAGGGCCTACAACACATTTGTTCAAATCTCCTCAAGACCGAGTACCTATGGAGCCATCTCTTCCTATGCATTAGAGTGTGTCAGATTGCAATCTACTTCCTTGATGGTTCAGGTATACATTTCTCAGCTTTCACTCTACTTTAATTACAATGCATTCGCTGACACTTATGCTCACTAAAGTAGGGGAAAGATGTGATGACGTGCATTTTCGCCCCTTGCAAATTCCACATTTACATAACTCATACCTTAGAGGATTAAGTATGATAATGTAATTCCAACCCTTCATCCATTTTCCATCCACTTGGTATCCTATTTTCATGTTGTTGGGCGATATTTTGTCTGGGATGATAGTGTGGCACACTAACGTCTTGAAAGGATTCCTACCTCTAGAATCTACAGAGGTGTTACACTCCTTCATTGGATGAAAATTGTAACATCTCTTGCCATTCAAACCAACTTTTAATGGCTCCTTTGCCTCCATTATTTCCTTCAAATTGCTACCTCATTCATTCAACTCATCTTCTTGGTATTCCACTTAATCATTCTTACTTCTACACACTCATTTTTAGCATTTTCAAGTTCTATCACCTCCATTGAAGTTGCAAGCTGGTGTTTGGTTGGTTTAATCTCTTCATTGTTGCAGCAACATTGGTCTTTGAAGGCTTGCACACTCACTCCTTCTCTCATTTTCCTTGAGTGCACATGGTTAAAGGTGATATCACTCCATCTCCCTTTTACTTTGCATTATCATTTTAATATCATAGCATATTATTGTTCAATGTACTGCTTGGTATTGTTATTTCAATATCTTTCTTTATCATATTTCTCCTATAATTGCTATCTGGTTGTCCGTGGAGGTGGAGACACCAAAGTAGGGGACTGACTGCAACAGTCCTCTAAACACAACCCCAACATTTTCTTGTTCTTGTGTGTGTAGGTTAATTTTCAAGTGAAGACCTTGAAGATATCAACTTGTGGGTAGGAAGGTGTGCTTTCCTCACCCTTCTTTGTTAATTTGTAGTTAGAAAGTTAAATTATTCTTCTTGTTACCCTATTATTTTGTTCCTTTCTATTTTTGTTATTGCATCAAACCATACATGTTAGGTTGTTAGTAAGTTTCCATTTATTTTTTACTATACTTTATGCTTTTTATCCATACAGATGCCAACACATTGCGTTGTCATATGTGTCCTACACTGTAGTCCTCTGGCAGTGACCTGCCTAAGTTGTAGTTTGGACTCTGGAAACTTTCTCACCTGACCTCTTGAAACATTTAGGCTTGTTAAAGGACAACAACAACCTGGTTGTCTTCCTTTTAGCCTCTAAACTCTAAACTCTCTTGAAACAATCATGTTAGCTTGAGGTAGATCAGGGAAAGCTATTGTTCTAGACCCTCTCGTGACCTTGGATCCTAAGCAGTTGGTCCCCCTCTACAATAACTTTATGGAAATGAGCAAAAAATAAAGAGATCCCTAACCTCATCATCAAAGGTTACATTTATAGAACTTAACTAACTATTGGCTATGTTAAACTCATTTAAATGATTAAGCAACAAACCTACCTTCTAACATCTTCATATTAAATAAATGTTTTATAAGAAATACCTTATTAGAAGCTAAGAGTTTTCATATAGTTTATCCAATGCTAATATTAGATCCACCATTGTTTTTTTGATTTATTGAAAGCTACCGACATTTTCAAGCACAACCATATTGTTCCTAGTGCCTTTCTATCAAGAATCTCCCATTATTGATCTGTCATATTTGCTAACTTCTTTGCTTTTCTACCTAATGGTATGGGATGTGAATTCACCACCTCTATTAGATCTCAAGCATTTTATCTTCAAAATTACTTCATTCTCACCATAGCCTTGAACGCTTTGAATCTATCTAATGCTTCTGATTTTTCTCTTAAAAATGTAACCTGTGTATATCTAGAATAATCATCAATTAAAAGCATAAAGTACCTTTCACCAAGTAGGCTATGCACGCTCATAAGACCACAAAGAACTGTATGAACCAAATCAAGAAATCTAGTAGTAGACTGTTCCTTTAATCTGTAACAGTTTCTTGTCTATTTCCCAAACTGGCAATATCTACATATAGCATTTACTAGCTTTGTGTTTCTCAGTAGATCTCTCATGACTTGAACAATACTAATCCTTTCTAGGTTATCAAAATTCATGTGACACACTCTCCTATGCCATAACCAACTTTCATTTATCTAAGTCATAATACATCGTCCATCAACACCTTTAAGTTGATAAATATTCCCTTCAGATTTTTTTCCTATAGCAATCAAAGCTTTGGATCCATTTTGAATCTCACACTTCTCATCCTTAAACACAAGATCATATCCCTTTCTGCACATTTTACCAACACTCAATAGATTATGCCTTAAACCCTTAACATAGTAGACATAATCAGTATGATGCTTGTCATCAAAACTTACTAAACCTATCCCACATATTTTAGCACCACTATCATCTCCAAACATAACCAAACCTCCATCATATTTTCCAAGTTTCACAAAATTACTCTTGTCACCAATCATGTGATGTGAACAACCACTGTCAACTACCCAAAAATTTCTTTTCCTATTTGGCATGTAGGGCAGAGATAACTGTACCTTCATTTTTCTCCTTCTCCTTCTCTTTCTCTTTGTCTTTCTTCTTCTCCGGGGGATTTTCCTTTGACTATCTTTCTAAATTAGTAGAAGTAGGTTCATCTTTAATCGCCAAGAACAAGCATTCATTGTCATCTAGATCTTCATATTTTGAATCTTCATCTCAAATACTAGCATTCTCATTAACATAGTAATCTATGTTAATCTTCTTTCCTTTCCTTTCTTTCTCATATCTTTGTTCATTCTTTTTAGCTCTTCCAGACACTTTGCAACATAGTGATCAATCTCTCAACAACTAAAGCATTTAAAGGGAAATTTACCTTCATACTTACCAGAGCCTTTTCTCAATCTTCTTACAAATTTAGCCTCGATTTCTTCAAAGTTCTCTTCATCTGGATCTTCAGTTCTTGTAGCTTTAAAAGTAGTTTATATCTTGCCTCCACTTAATAGATTTGGCTTCCTCATTTCCTAATATTTCAAGAATCCTAACAACAGATCCTTAGTACATGTATTGTAATTTATAGTCTACTCAATAGCACTCACCTTTTCACTGTAAACATTAGGAAGAGTCCTAAGAATTTTCTTTACAATTCTAGTTTCATCTATAGTAGCACCAAGAGATCCCATTCCAATAACTACCTCATCTAATCTCTATACATAAGCTTTAACATTCTTGTCTTCGGTCATATGTAAAAGATCAAACTACGTTTCCAAATTTTGTAATTTTTCTTTTACCCTTTGATCATCATCGTGCACTCTTTCTAAAGCATCCCAGACTTCCTTAGCTTTCTTCAAATTCTGAACCTTAATCAACTCAGAATGTACCAAACTATTCTTCAAGATGAACTTCACCTTGTTATTCACTTCATGTGCTTTAATTTGCTGAGGTGTACTCGGACCATTTTTAGGAGGAGCGTAGGGATTCTTGTAAGCTTTCTCAACATCAAATCTACAATACTCCAGATATTCTTCCATCAGTACTTTCCAGATACTATAGTTAGTTCCATTAAACTTCAGATACAATTTTGTTAGCCATCCTAGACCTTCCTCAAGTGGTTAAGCTCTTCAACAAGGAACCAAGATCTGATACCAATTGTTGGATAGGACAACTGAGAGGGGGGATGAATCAGTTGTTACAAATTATAACCTTTAATTTAATTATCGGAACTAACACATAAACTTATTAGGTGATTAACCATCAAATGCAAGTGCACAAAAACAATAACACCATATTTATGTGGAAAACCCAATGAGGGAAAAACCATGGTGAGGATTAACTCACACTATAGAGAATATCAAAATCGATAACAAAAAGGCTCACTGCCTGAAATAAGGACTCACTGTCTAGACTCACTTTCCACAGGGCTACAACCTGGAGGGTGCACTACCATAGAGATACAAAGAAGACTTGTTACAAAGAGACAACAATCCAAATGCAACAAATATTCCACCACATTCACTAATCAACTCGCATGAATGATAGAGTTTTCCTTTTGCTCATTGCATCTGAAAACTCAACGTTAATCTTCACACTAAACAACCACACACTTAACTCACACACCTCAAGAATGGCATCAAGTTTGCATCTACTCTTTTACTTATTTTCTATCTTTTCTTATGTACAATTTTCATCGCTAGCATATCTTGTATTTATACTATCTCCAACCTTGAAAAGATACGAATTCGGCCATCCAACCTCAAATTTTAAATTAGGTTAGCGCCAAACATCCTAGGGTAGAATTAGAATGAGGGTGACCCAAACACACACTTCACCGAGATCTGTAACAAATCCAAAATGCTTCATTAGCCTCAAAATTAGTGCTTGAAACATGATCAACCATACCAGTGTAAAACACATAGATCAATTAAGCTCGATACATCCAAATGCCAAAAGAAACTTCAATAGAACCAGGGAAACACAACTCTTGAACCATACGCCATAAGATTTCATCAAAGAGAAATTCGGACCAACAATAATTCTCCCGGACCTCAATCAACACACAGCAAAACATAGTTCACAAGCACCAAAACCAACAACCTTCTTTTAATAAAATTTTATCAATATCCTTGACATATATAATCAACAACAACTAGTACATAACCAGTTGACCAGTTGACACAATGACAACACTTCATTCCTTTTCCATTCTTGCAACATCACCTCCATTTCCCCTTCATTCATTCCTTCTAACCCTTTTCACCTGTGAGTTGTTAGAGTAGGGTAGTGGTAGGATTTCATGTGTTGGGTTGGACCAACTTATTGCACTTGGATTGAAAGAGGAAGTCAGCCTTCTCCAGAGATTCAACCTCATACACACAAAGGTCCCACACCTTGAGGTTGTTTCCATTGTGTCATTGGAATGCTAAACTTTGTGTTCAATAGGGTGCAATTTCATGTGACAATAGTTACATAATATTTATGGTTCATTATGAAACAAATATGTGTTTGAGTATCTAAATAAATAAATTAGTAATAATCATTCCTCTAGAGGAGCAAATTCACACTCACCCAAGGAAAGGAAGGTGGTATTAGTATTTGTTAAGAATACTATCACATAGCAATATACAATAAAATGAATGTAGAAATAAAATATAAAATAACACAAAAACAAAGAGACATAGATCTACGTGATTCACCCAATATGGGTTATTTCCATGAAGAAACCACCAATCCTTCCTTTATTTCATTCAAAAAAATGAAGGGATACAACCTAGAGCATGTCTCCTGTAACTTCCTCTTCACTCTCTCATAGTCTCCTCACATAATATAATACAATCTACTAGACTAATGCAATGCCCTCACATAAAGAGGGTTCGCCTTCTAGGGCAAGAAAATCCAACATAACCTCTACCATTAGATCTGTGACCTAATGATGAACGGTCTAAATTTACAATATATATATATAATGTGGCTTTTGGGGCCATTTTCCCAAACCCCCATTGGGGCATGCAACCCCTAGACCTCGGGCTAGGGCATGGTCCCCTTGGACCTTGCAGGGGAACCCTTACACCACCCCACACTATAAATATTAAAAAATAAGATTAGGCTCCATAACCAACAATATTTTGTAGTTAACATTTTATATTATACTTCTTTAAAGTCTATAGTCTCATATTGTTGTATAGTTCATAGTCTCATTGTTATGTAGTCTATATTCTTATACTACACATAAATTCCTTGTTATTCTATAACTAAAATTGTTACATTTTGTCGACCAAAAAATGAGATTTAACTTAAAGGGTAATGAACTAACTACAACTACTAAAACTATAATTCAATACCAAAGTCAATCCAATCCAATCAATGAAGTACAATCAACACAATGAAATCAAATACTAAATCAATATAATCACCTTCCTTATGTCAACTTGATTTACCTCCATTGTTCTTCTTTTTCTTGCTCTGCTCTTAGTTATGTGTGTACTAATTTGCTTCAAGCTCAATATGAATGAATAAGATGAAAAGAAGTGAAATGAAAGATTCATGGTTGCCTTTAAAGAGGAATGAGGGTTGTTTTATAGAATTGTTTGATTTGAATGGATGATCAAGATCAAGGGTCAAGAATTCTTGAGAGGAATTGATGAACAAGTTAACTGACTGCAACTAGCTACTAGATTTTAGTTAACTGTTTGCATGGAGAATTAATTGATTAGTTAAGGGATTTGATTGCTTCGTTAACTCACACTAAGTGGGAGTGAACTAATTTGATTGATTAGTGGACTGACATTGGTTATCCAGTCAACTAAGAGAGATTGTTTGTTATGAATGAGGTGGAAATGCATGAGATAATAATTAATTAAGTTAATTAATTATTTGAGGGATGTGCAAGTGGGAATTAGATAAATAAATAAAATATTTATTTATTATTGATGAAGTGGATAATATTGAAAGGATATAGGATAATTAAATAATTAAAATAATTATTTAATTTAAGAAGTGTGAATGTGAAGAATTAAATAATTAAAGTGATTATTTCATTTAAGAAGGTGGGTGAATGTTAATTAAATAACTAATTATTATTATTTAATTAATTTAGAAGAATAAGGTAATTAAAGACATGAAATGGAGGGAAATGGAGGGAAAGTGAGCCCCAAAGTTTTATGTGTTGATTATAAAACTTAGGAATCTCAATAGGTTCCTTTCCCCAAGGATTTCATTAGGAAAGAGATCACAAGGTGTAAAGATTGACTTTCAACCTCAATGGTGAGTCAATCAGACCTAGACCTCAATCCTTAGGATAATAGGAAAGATATAAAACCAAACTAAATGATTATGAATGCTCAAACTAAATGAATGACAAGACCTAATACCTAAAATGCAGATTTTTGAATGTACAAAAATGGAAATGATAATTTGTAGGCAGATCTAAGAAGGGTCTGATGACATGTACCTATCATCAAAAGTTGTTTTTGAGGTCTAGTAAGGGATTGGTTCACCCCTAGGTGAATGGGTCCTTGTTAGGGCTTCCAAAATAAATTTTGATAGTCCTCTGATGTTGGACCTTGGCTTCTATTTGATATAGGTCCCACTGATGGAAAGTCAAAGATAAATTCTACAACTTATTTTTTGTGGCTTGACAACAATGATGACAACTAATGCAACAATGCAAAATTTATCCTTCAATATCTCTTCAATTCTTCATCAACCTATGATCTCCACATACACAAAGAGAAAAAAATATTTTGTTTTGTATGGGGGTTTGCCTTGGTCAAACCCCAAGTTTGGTAATTAAACCTTGATAGAAAGATATGACAAAAGAGAAGGAAATGATGAATGAACGATACTTGCTACAACTCACCACCCTTCAATGGCTTCCCTTAGAGTACTAAATTCAAACAAATATCTCTAAGGAACTTGATCTTGCTTTGCTTGATTGATTGGATACTTGAAATGCTTTGATGCTCTTAGGATAAATAATGCATATTAGCCTTCACAAGATGACATTAACACACATAAACTTGAACATGATGTTAGGATCTTAATTGTTACAACAAATGGCTGATAAATCTGCTCTTGAATGCTCTTGACAATAATATTTTCTCTTATTAAATTGCTTCTTGATCCTTCTAGTTTCAAATGATAAAAATACTATGTATTTATAGGTGTTTATCTAATTTCCCAAAAATTAGATTCCAAAATCCAACACTTGCAATTTGAATTTAAATGATCATTAAAATGTCACCACAAACATATTTTAAAATGGGTCTTGGCACTTAAAGGGAACCCATTCGCCCATGGGTGAATGGGTCTTGGCCTATAAGTCTCGGACACACATATCCATGGTGATTTAATTATTGAATGCATTTATTTAATTTTGGTTCTCCTTTCAAAAAAAGAGAAAAATAAGGCTTTGGAAAGAATAATTTGGAAAAATGGAAGCTTAATTAAGTCCAATAAATTAAGGGACCTAAACATAGTGTGAAATTATAAAGGTATATAATTTCCTACACTACATTTAGCTTCCACTTTAATGAGATAATGAACTTACGCTCAAACTCATGTTAAAGTAGACAAATATGTGTCAAGAGGGGTCCAAGTGCACAAATTTTAATGAGATAGGATGAAAAAGATCAAGTTGGATGATCAAGCCCCTAGGATCAAAGATCCCATGGCAAACCAATATAAGCACAAAGGATAGCATACAATGTCAAAGCCAATGCAAAAACAAAAAAAGGATGGATCAAGCCTCAGTTGTTTTTCCAATGGGAATGGATCAAGCCTAAGTTGTTTATCCAAAAAAATATGCTCACAAGGGATAGTGCAATCTGTTACACATTAGGTGATCCCCAAAGACAAAAAGATGAGAAACACACACTTAAGTCATTACAAGGTGTGTACCCATAAAAAGGTGGTAGATGGGTAAATTCATCACAAAATGTGTACCCATACCTCAACCATACCAAAATTTATACTCCATGATAACTTTGACAAGGTTCCACAAAATGATCAAGATGTTATGCCAACACTACACTAAGTTCAACTCCTATGAAAAAAAGTGAAGAAATATGTCAAACTAAAAATGAAACTCACCTTAGGAGGTGCAAATGCCAAAATGAAATAATGCCAATGTATGCCCCCATTTTAAAGGAATTGCTAAACACCATGTTGTGAGCAATTACTTTAAAGTAGAAATGATAAATACTAGTTGATACAATGGCCATGAGAGCTTATTTGGAAAGCCTTATGTCAATGATGTGTCAAATAAAGTTGCTTCATGAAGAAGGGTTTCCCCCACATGCAATCTCAAAATATAACACATAAGGGATCCACATATTTGGGTTCAACGTATGTCTTTGCTACAGTGATATAATAGAGCTTGGAACAATCATTGTTCCCCAAATACTCATATAAAAATTAACACAAAGGAAGAATGACACATAGAGAGTGAAAGAAAAGAAAATATTTTGGGCCAACATGGAAGAGACCTAGATTTCTCAATGCCTTGCATCATCCCAAAAAGGAAAATATAAGAAAAAAGAAAAGACAATGTTTATGACATATCGAAGAATGTAGATACAAATAGATGAATGCCATGACATATTTGCTTCCTTTGTATTCTTGCACCAATGGAATAACAAGGGTCATCCAAAGAAAGATAACAAACATTAAGACATGTCAAGAATCACAATACAAGGAATCATGTTATGTACATACAATCACAAAGAACATGAAAGTAAAGAAATACAGTAGTCACATGTGATCCAACCTAAAGAAGGTCATCTGCATCCAAATCTTTCTCATCATATTTAGAAGGCGAATAACTAGCCAAAGGGACTACAAAAAGTGCCATACTAAGACAAGCACTAGGTTCAACATGTGGTGGGTCACTCGCATCAAGAGGATCATCACAGTTGCCCCCATCTAAACTCATAGAAGTGGAAAATAATAAATTTAGCTCATTATGCACTTCTTCATCAATTTTAGAAATATCATCATCATCATCCAAGTTAATCACAATAGGAGGTCTAATGACAATGTCCATTGTATGTTCTTGTTTATGTTGTGGTGGAGAAGTTTCATGTTGTGGCGAAGGTGGAGAATCATCATTATTTTGTTTATTTGGTTTTTTATCTTGGATTATTGGTTTATTCTTTTCTTATAATTGATGAGAAATAACACATCTATGCCTACACTCTTTAGTATTTCAGTTTCTTCTTGCATGATTTTCAAGTTGTGACGGTGTAGGAGTAGATTTATCAACCATTGGTCCCTTTTCTTCCCTTGGGAGAGGAATGAAAGGAACCTTCACAAGTTGGGAAACCTTTTTCTCTTTAGGTTTATAAACTTATTTGGTTTTAGGAGGCACAAATGGAATTGTATGGTTGTCTCTTGGTCTCTTGTAGAACATAGGTGGTAGAATAGCATCATACTTAGTTTCTTTTGGTTCAAGCATAGGTTCATCCACAACAATGGGACTGGGAAGAACAACTATAGATCTTTCAGTTTCAGGTGGGATATTGGCAAGGTATAACTCTATTATACACTTTACTTTGAAATTTTAATATGATTTAAAGAAGAAATCTTCACAAGCTATAATAGGTTCCATAGGCTTGGTCCAAAAGAAATCCAATGAAAATTTCCCACAGGAAGACAAAGGATTAAATCTACTATGATGCACTATAAAAATTTGGTTGTCAAAAGGAAATTTCAAGCACTTGTGGATGATCGATAGGATGACATTCATGGAGTTTAGTCATTGATAGCCTAACTTCACATGAAATTGATCCATTGGGATGATGAAGAATGATACATTTAATTACTTCGGTCAAACCTTTAATGGAAGAGTGAATGAACCTATTGTAGGGCAAGCAAAACCATCATGTGTTTTGATTCATTCTTTCAATTATTCATGAAAATCTTGGTAAAATTCATGCACAAATAATAATTCCTCAATGATCACATTCTCTACACACACAAGATCAATTAATATCCCATTTGTAGACTTTTCATTGATTCTTTTGGTTATGTAAAGAGGCCCATTAGGTGCATGTTTAATTATATCACTATTTGAGAAAGAAATGTCAAGAGAAAAGTTGTTTTGGCCCTTATGAGGTTGAATGTAAATGAATCCAATCGTGTATCATCCCCATTATTATTATTATCATCATCAATTATATCTTGTATCTTGGCAACATTCATCACATCATTCTTGTTATCATTAGCTTTATAAATTAGATGGAGTGGTCTGGCATTGGATTGGTAAATATTTCCAAATTTTGGTTGGGTAGGGCAATGGATTTATTTCCTTGATCATTAACACCACCCAACTAGATGTGATTAGAATCAATGAGGTCTTGCACTATATGTTTAAGATGCCTACATCATTTCGTATCATGACCAATTTTTCAATGATATTGAGAAAAGATACTTGGGTTATAGTTCAGAGGTAAAGGCTTAGTGGTATTAAGAGGTATAATAGGAGGCAAGGTGATTAGGTTCTTGCTCAAGAGTTGCAACATAATCAAATGGAGGGTATTGGGTAATGGGGTGAATTGCCTATTCTTCTCCCGAAATTGGTATGGATTTTTTTTTATGGTAGCCACTTGAGGTTCAATATGGTGGGTTGTTTGAGGTTGATTTATCTGTATAAAGCCTTTGTTTTGTTTCTTGAATTATTGAAAATTGTTATGAAGCATGGTTTCAGATTTTTCAGGACAAGTTGAAGTAGTTTTTCCTACCCATTGATTAAGTGAGTTCTGATAATCACGAAGAGCCAAGCATAAGTGTGTGAAGGAGGGAAAATTCATCATCCCAATCTTATCTTGGATATTTATTTGTAAGTTGTTAATGAACATTCTTTAAAGATCAACACTGGGAAGTTTAATATTAATTTGTGAGTAAAGCAGTTGATAACATACTATAAAATCAATGACCTTTTCATATGCATTGTGTTTACATTGCATCAAATCAGGTAGGGTCATCTTAGAACCAATGTGCACTTGGAAATGGTTGAGAAAGGCATCAAAAATCTCATTAAATGAGTGGATTGAGTTATTCGATAAGGAACAAACCCATTCCAAGGTTGTATCTTTAAGGACCTAGGAAAAGCTTAGCCAAGAGCTTATCTTCAAAAATGAATTCACTACATAAGGTTGTATATTCTGATACATGGTTACTAGGATCTCCTTTACCACTATATTTCTCAAATCTAGGTATCTCTATGCCTTGTAGCATTTTTGTTCTCAATATCTCTAATGACAATGGGTTTCTTTTGACATATTGTGAAGGTTGTCTATTTTGGTTTTGGTTCAATGTTGTTATTTGTTGTTGAAGGGATGTGACATTTTGCAAAAGTTGGTTTATGACAAAATCATTGGTTGTATTTTAAGATGGAGGTGAATATGGTGGGGGTGTATATGTGTTGGGTGGACAACTAAATTACAAGTTTGTGAGAGGTGGTGGGTTTGAATTCACAAAACTAAAAGGATTCCCAATGGAAATACCTAATGTTGGAGTGATATTGCTAGTTGGTTGTATTGTTGTAGTAATAGTTGGATGAGTATATGTAGGAATATAGGTTATGGTTGTAGGGGGAGGAATTTGATTTTCTCTTTGAATTTGAGTGTATCCCAAAGCTTGAGCACAACTAGCTCTTATAGGAATATGATTATCAATAATGTGAGCTAGGCTACACACAATCTCTAATCCTTGGTCATTATCAAGCATTCTCCTCATGTTATCTATTTTAGGAATAGCAGTACTAGAAATATGCTTTGTACTCACCAAATCTTGAAGTTTTTCTAAGGCTTTATCCATTTGTTTTAGCTTTTCTTGAGGGACATGAGCAACCAAGGCTTCAACATCAGTGTAAGTGGTTGATGGTAAGGTGGTCATAAGACATGTGACGTGAGGGATGTGGTCCAAAATGGGTTGACTAGTATCAACACTATGAATGAAAGAGTTGGAAAAATTAAGATCCACAAGGGATGTACTAGTGCGGGATACCATAAGTCTCAAACTACGTCTCACTGAAGTATTGGTAGTAGGACACTAGGTTTTGATACTCATACAAGTTTCACCAAACTAAAAATGTACCTAAAATGAACAAAAAACACTAAATAAAGATAGCAACCACCCAAAAATAGGAATCACAATGCAAGTATTGAAGAATATATTACAATATTCAAATCTGAAATATGATAATTGACTAGTTATAAGATGAAAAATCCTAACAATGATTACTTTTGAATGCCAATTTTGATCTTAAACAATGCACTTTCTTTCACCAATTGAACTAAATGCAAACATATATAGAAATATGCAACTTTTGAAACTAAAACAAAGATCTAGAAGTACAAGAAAATGAAGCAGACAAAGATAGATATATTCACATAACTTTGGACAATGGGAAAATGAGTCTTTGCACAAGGTTTTGAAAAATTGAAATATGAGTGTTTGATCTAATATTTAATCTCACTATTCCTAACTACAAATAGATTCTTCAGTGACAGTTTTTCTAGAATTTTTTATTAAATGTGAATGCAATTTATATGACAATGTGCAAACAAAATGAAAAAATTTAAATGCAATTTTGAATGAAAATATGACCTCAATGACTGAAACACACCTCAATGCAAGCTATTATACAGAATGCATTCAATGTTTTTTGAATTTATGATTTTAAATGATGCAAACATGCAATATGTAACCCTAAATGAAATGCAAAACAAGATAATGAAAAATATAGATCTATGGTTTCAAGGATCTCCAAATCAAAAAAGTATGATGTAAGAATGTCAAGTTCACCAAAATGAAATGGATGGAAAGTGATCCTAAAATTTTTATGTGTTGATTATAAAACTTAGGAATCTCAATAGGTTCCTTTCCATATGGATTTCACTAGGAAAGAGATCACAAGGTGTAAATATTGACTTTCAACCTCAATGGTGAGTCAATTTGACCTAGATCTCAATCCTTAGGACAATAGGAAAGATCTTAAACCAAACTAAAATGATTAGGAATGCTCAAACTAAACCAATGGCAAGACCTAATACCTAAAATGCAAATTCTTGAATGTACAGAAATGGAAATGACAATTTCCAAGCAGATCTGAGAAGGGTTTGATGGCATGTACCTATCACCAAAAGTTGTTTTTGAGGTTTGATAAGGGATTGGTTTTCCCCTGGGCAAGTGGGTCCTTGTTAGGGATTCCAAAATAAATTTTGATAGTCCTTTGATGTTGGACCTTGGCTTATGTTTGATACAAGTCCCACTAATGGAAAGTCAGAAATAAATTCTACAACTTAGTTTTCTTGGCTTGACAACAATGATAACAACTAATGCAACAATGCAAAATTTCTCCTTTAATATCTCTTCAATTTTTCATCAACATGTGATTTTCACATACACAAAGAGGAAAAATTGTTTTGTTTTGTATGGGGTTTTTCCTTGGTCAAACCCCAAGTTTGGTAATTAAACCTTGATAGAAAGATAATGGAAAAAGAGAAGGAAATGATGAATTAGTAATGCTTTCTACAATTCACCACCCTTTAATGGCTTCCCTTAGAGGACTAAAGTCAAACACATCTCTATAAGGAACTTGATCTTTCTTTTCTTGATTGATTTGGATACTTGAAATTCTTTGATGCTCTTAGGATCAATAATGCATATTAGCCTTTACAAGATGACATGAACACATATAAACTTGAACATGATGTTAGGATCTTGATTGTTCCAACAAAATACTGATAAATCTGCTCTTGACAATAATATTTGCTCTTATTAAATTGCTTCTTGATCCTTCTAGTTTAAAAAGATAAAAAGATTGTATTTATATGTGTTTATCTAATTTCCCAAAAATTAGATTCCAAAAGCCGACACTTGTAATTTGAATTTTGATCATTAAAATGCCACCAAAAACATATTTTAAAATGGCTCTTGGCACTTAAAGGGGACCCATTCACCCATGGGAGAATGGGTCCCAGCCTATAAATCCAAGACACACATATTCCATGGTGATTTAATTATTGAATGCATTTATTTAATGTCGGTTCTCCTTTCAAAAAATGGGAAAAATAAGGCTTTGGAATGCATAATTTGGAAAACTAGAAGCTTAGTTAAATACAATAAATTAAGGAACCCAAACATAGTGTGAAATTGTAAAGGTATACAATTTCCTACACTACAAGACGTAATTAAATAAATGGGATTTATTTAATTAATCAAGATAGAATAAGGAATTAAAGACATAATTAAATAAATAAGATTTATTTAAATAATTAGAAAGATCAATGATAAAGTGAGTTAATTAACTAACATAAAGTCATTTAATTAAGAGTGGAATACGAATTAGATAAAAATATTTAAATAATTAAACATTATTTAATCATTAGGGGAAGATTTCCAATAGTGGCATAGTATGATGGTTAAGTTGTTGTGGTGTTGTTCTTGCCATCAAGGTTCAAACCCCACTGGGTGTAATTCTTGAATGTTTAAATTGGGGATGAGGTACCCCATTTGTGACCTCACCAATTCATAGCTTCGGGTTAAAAGCATTTACCCCTTAAAATAATAAATCATTAGGGGAAGACGATAGTTATTGTTAAAATGCTAGTTCGTAGGCTAGGACAATTTTAGGTATCTACATTTTGCCCATCTTTGATACAATGCATTTTTTAGCATTGTGTCAAAGAAAAATCAAAATTCATGTTCAGGACGTGCCTCGATATGCCCTACTGATAGTGGGATAGCATGGTACCCCCTTGGTTAATTTTGTAAATTTTTATAAAATTTTGAAAATTTTCGGAAATTGTTCAGATGAGATAATTTTATAGTTTTTAGTGCATTGGCAGCAAATTTTTTTGATTTTAGGCCCATCTAGGTGTCTGTATTAACATTTGAAAGTCAAGGTTAATACATCAATTATAAAGGGGGTCCACAATACCACTAAAGGTCTATAAATAGGCCTTAGGGGGTTCAAAATCCTCATTTGTGCATTTGAGTTTTAGAATTTTGAGTGGTCTAGAGTGTGAGTTTGGAGCAAAGCAGTGGAGCAATGGTTGAAATTCCAGATAGCTCACACTAGATATGGAAAGTTCAGACCTTTAGGCAACTCGAGGGATTGGGAAATTCGGTACGTAACTCTTTTTTGCTTTAATAATTTTGTGTTTTTCAATAGATTTTAGTGCTCGAAGTTGAGAAAATAGATGTGGTGTAGTTTTTGCACCACAACTGTGGTTGAGTTCGCCACAATTGTAGTGTTGTGTGACGCATCTGTGAGGTGCACCACAATCATTTTGTGGGACCATATATGTAGATAACTTGCAACTGTTTACAAACCCGAAATTTAAATAGGACCACAAATGTAAGAAAAGGAACCACATTTTTTTATGTGCACCATAAACGAATGATAGTGCATCGCATGTGTCAATCTGCATTATACCTATAGAATAGTGCAACACATTTGACTATTAACAATTTAAATGCAATTTTAGGAAAAAAAATTAAGTTGAAAAAGGACCAATAGGTTTATTTATGTTTTTTGATTGATGTAATGTGTGATTTCAGCATAGGAGAGGTTGTTACCGATTTATACTAGAGAGAGTCGACCATCTTTGTTTGTAATGTGAGATCACTTTGGATTATACAAATAGGATCACTTTGCATGCATTGGGACTATACTATGTGACATTCATGCTTGATATCTAAGCTAATCGAGGACTATTGACTACACTAACCAAGAGATGGTACTCAGAGACTAGCTCCTTCCACTTGCCAACTAGGGAGGCAACTATGATGCTTGAGGATATATGTGAATCCTACAAATCTTGATTCATGCTGAGAGGGTGGTGTATGATCCTAACTTTGGATTGGCTACTATACAAAGGTGTTTTGGTATAGACGATCTTAAAGTGGAGGGGTATGAGATTCATTGGGACACATTGGTAGATTGCTATGAGCAATTGATTGTTATGGTGTGCAACATGATAGTGGGTGTAGTGGTGCCAAAAAAATGAGGTCACAGCTTTCTAGTTGGATGGGGTCAGATGTTAGCTAGAATAATGGATGAAGGTATTATATATGCCTGGGGCCCTTGTATCTTGGAAATGTTATATTTTTAGTTACATGATGTAGCTTATAGAGGTGTGTGCTCTATTGGTTGCAGGACCATACCTTGCTCATGGTATGGGCATGGGAGCATATTGTAGTTTTAAGACCAGTCACTGTGAGAGATATTCCACTTGGGTTACCTTATGTATTCATTTATGGAGCGGTTACATAGACACACATTGACAACGTAGGCTAATGGATGCATGCTATATACTTGTTGGATTCTTTCACATGGAGACCCTGTAGGCAATGTACTGCCTAAGATGATGACACTGAACACCTACCTTATTACTGATAGACTTGATATATAATTGGTCGTACTATATAGAGTTAGCATATAATTAAGAGATAGTTATCAAAGAGGGTGTGGAGATATTTTAGAGAGAAACAAGGAGAGCCTATTGGACTAGCTATATTGAGATTAGCTTAGGAGGTAGCACAATGGGGTTCGATGATTAGCCCTTAGGTTGCCATCTAGGAGTTTGATCAGTTGTAGCCTATGCAAAAGGGAGCAGGGGTAGATTTTTCATATGTAGGCACTACAATAGACTATGATGCTTGGTCGGAAAAGCATATGTTGATTCCACTCACATATCTAGATATACCAACACCGATGGAGAGACTCAAGAGAGGTCTGCAAGGTAGAATATAAGGGAGGGGGTTGGTCTGAGGAAATGATGGAGGTAGAGGTGGAGGACGGGTGGATGGTGATGATGATGATGGAGGTGGAGGTGGCAAGGATGGAGGAAGAGGTGGCAAGAGGGGTAGAGGTGGGCCTTCACCTATTGTTCCAAGGAAACTACCTCCTAACAATGAGGAGGGTGAGGAAGAGGATTCTCCTCAACAAGAGAAGGAGGCACGAGGAGAGAATGAGATGGAGGTGGAGGTAGATGTAGCTACAAAGGAGGAGGAGTCTACCCAAGACTTGGCCATTGATGAGGATCGTCAGGATGTTCCAATCAAAGAGGCCATCTGAGACATTATGGAGGAGGAGGCTAAGGAGAGGAAACTAAATCTTCAGATGGCTACATTCCCAACTTAGATTTAGGCACAGGTGCAGGGGCTATAGAGATAAGTTTCCCAATTGACAATAGAGCATGGCATGGTGGTTATTTGAGCACAGAGGTTTGAGCAGTGGTCACTCAGTTTTATTGAGACTGTAAGTGGCTCTAGTGTTGATTTTGCCCGCACATTCTATTGAGTTGGTAGGGAAGCATAGTACTATAGAGATCTATATGAGGATGTGGTGCCACCATATCAGAGGGAATTGAGCTATACCTAGAGCTAGAGTTAGAGTAGATCACACTCTAATGCAATCAAAGGAAGAAACAACTTCACTTTATCATCAAAACCCTCAAAACCACCACTGTACACTGTGATTCTATAGATTTTTGTGCAAAAATAGTCCTAGGGCATCATAATTTCTTATGCAAACCTTAATCTTTTAGTCTGAAACCTTGAAATATGAAAGAACATGTAAAAATAAAGATTCTTACCAAATTTTAGCCCTTTCCACCATGTAAATTTGAAGAAACACGATTTTGTTTATCCACTATTACCCTAGAACAGGGTTTCAACTCACCTAAGGAAATTTTCATATAAATTTCACCATACTTAATGGATTTTAATGAAATCAAGTGAAAATTAAAGAAGATTCATAGGGCTATCATGTATCATGGAGGAGTAAGGGATTCATGCACAAATCATGGTTGTACAATGGCCCAAAACATAGAAATTATAGAAAAACTAAGAATTTCATCAAATTTCTTCTTCATACATCTACCACCAACCTTCCTCAAAGTGTATGAGGCTACATCATGCCTTTATAAATCCTATCCAATGCCTAAAATTGACCCTATAACTACCTACCTTTTCATATTCCCCTATTTGTCATTTTTTGCATTGTTGCAATATTGCTCATAACAACATTGAGCAATTTTTTGCAAATTTTACATTGAAGACCCAATGACTCCAAAATGACTAAGAATGACCTAAAACAAGATTATTATGGCCTTCTAGACCTTATTAAAACATGAGATCACCATTTTTGAAATCAAAACTTGAAGTTGCCTCTTGGAGGCATATCCTTGCTTGGGTGCACCTGCACCATTCTCTCCAGCCAAAAAGAATTCCAAGTCCTCTTGGATTGAATCATTAGACTCTCCTCCCTATAGTCTTTTATGCCCTGCCACTTCATCTTCACTTTTGGTTTGAGTTGGTCTATGCCAACTTGCTTCCATTTCATCTTGACTCTATGAATCTGCTCTTTCTTGCCCTGAAGTGTTTCAATCTCTATTTGTCCTTCTCCAAACTGCTGTACTTTAACCTTCAAATGATTTCCTTAGCATAACAAAGAAATAATACAATACTTCTATCACAATACCTCCACCTATATTCAAATATTTTTAGATTTCCAATATCAACTCTTCCTTGATCATTTCTTTATCTAATCTTGACACCAACTCAAGGTCTTCTTCCTCTGAGATCATGTCCTTCATCACTGCTACATCTTCATCTTCATGCTTGGGAATAGCTATAATGTCTTCATCCATAAACTCTTCTTTTGCATCTTCAAACACTTCTTCTTTCATCTTCATTTGTCTTTTCCTTCTTTTTTCTATCTTCTGAATGGGCCATACCACCTTCTTTTTCACCACCAAATGTCAACTTATCATTTGCTTAATCATCTATTCCATCTTCATCATGGACTCTACATAAAAATCACTGAACTCTACATCCAATCTTCTCATCTCTTGCTTCAATGCTGCTATCTCTTTGTCTAACTTCTCTTTCCTCTTTCTCTTTTAACTTTCTTCCTTTTCCTACAAATGTCTTCTCAATATCTCCATCTTTCATATGGTCTCTAAGCAAGTCTCTCCTTGCTTCACTTTCTCTTAGCTTTCTTTGCCTTCTCTTGGTAGCAACCAGGTTATCTTCTCAACCTACACACAACCACAACACAAAACCACAGAACCATAAACCAACTCTCTTTTCCCAAATCCTTCTAGCTCTGATACCACTTGATTCAATCAAAGGAATAAACAACCTCACTTTATCATCAAAAACCTCAAAACCACCACTATACACTATGATTCTACATATTTTTGTGCAAAAACAGTCCTAGGGCATCATAATCTCTTATGCAAACCTTAATCTTCCACTCCGAAACCTTGAAATATGAAAGAACATGTAAAAATAAAGCTTCTTACCAAATTTTATCCCTTTCCACTATGTAAATTTGAAGAAACACAATTTTGTTTATCCATTGTTACCCTAGAACAAGGTTTCAACCCGCCTAAGGAAATTTTCATATAACTTCCACCATACTTAAAGGATTTTAATGAAATCAAGTGAAAATTAAAGAATATTCACAAGGCTATCAAGTATCATGGAGGAAGGGCTTTATGCACGAATCATGGCCGTAAAATGGCCAGAAACACATAAATTATAGAAAAATAACCAAAAAAATGAGAATTTCATCAAATTTCTTCTTCATACATCTACCACCAACCTTCCTCAAAGTGTATGAGGCTACGTCAAGCCTTTATAAGGCCTATACAATGCCTAAAACTAAACCTATAACTACCTACCTCTTCATATTCCCCTATTTGTCATTTTTTGCATTGTTGCAATATTGCTCATGACAACATTTAACAATTTTTTGCAACTTTTACATTGAAGACCCAATGACTCCAAAATGATTAAGAATGACCTAAAACAAGCTTATTATGATATTTTAGACCTTATTACAACATGAGATCAACATTTTTGAAATCAAAACTTGAATTTTCCTCTTGGAGGCATATCCTTGCTTGGGTGCACCTACACCACACTCACGTAGGTCACATAACAGTAGTGGGGTATTTGGGTTGAGGATGTCACCATATTAGTCACCTCATCTCTCACATAGAGATTAGTCAAGGCCATCGGGGTTAGGATAGAGAGAAGGCATGCCACCCTCAGGACACTCACCATCAAAGGATAGGGGCAACATGGGCTAACCCGATTTTGTATATGGACACATGTATATTTCGATTGAGCCTATGAGATCCATTTTTTATAGTTACTCAATTTTGTACTATGACACTTTTTTTATATATACAAGATACATCTTTTTTGGTAGTGACTATGTGATGTGTATGTTCTATATGCATGTTTTTATGTGATTTTTATCAATGTTATGCATTCTATTCAATATGATGGTTCCTTTATGATGTATGATTATGTTGATGGATGGATGGGTGCATATGATATTAATGTATGCTTATATGTATGACATGATGTGATGTATAAACATATAATGCTTATGATCTATGATGGGATATTATGCTTATATGATTTATATGCAGGATGACATTATATGTTCATGACATGTTATGCCATGTTTTGTATGATTTTATGTGGATGATGATTCTAACAATGTTATGCAATGCTATCTTTTTTTTGTGTTTTTATGTAGTATACATGACTTATTATGTATGTGATGATGATGATAATGTTCTAACATGATTATGGATACAGTATGATGTAGTTAATGCATTGTTTTTTTGTGTCATAGCACACCATCAAGATGACTACGAGGACTGATAGAAGAAATGTTAGTGAGAAGAACTAATTAGGAAGGAATGAAGAATGGTTAGATGGACCATCCATCCAAATTAAGATTGATGTATGCTTGATAGTATTTGAGCTTTTAGTAGTACATGTTTTTATCATTATAGAGTGTTTTATTATGGGACAAACATATGTATGCACACCAAAGCATGAATTGTGATGGTAACATTTTTTTTTTCCTAAAGATATGGATATATGGACAAGTGGATATGTGCACCAAGTTGAGACAAACCTTGGTGACATTAGTATCTGTTGTCAAAGATTCAGACACATCATACAAGGGGTGCCTAGATTCATACTAGTAACAATAGAATCTTGTTAGAATATGTGAGGAAGTAGCCATAGGGCATGTTCATCATGATGCAAGAAAGTGTTAGTTGACCTTTGACTTGAATAGGATGTTTTGATTATGCCAAATGGAACCCCAATCACACACAAGGACCTTAGTTTCCCCAATCATATTATCAAGACAAACCACAAATAGAAATCAACAAAAAGAAACATCATGATCCATCATCACTACTCTATTTACTTATGGATATCATCAAGTAGCATAGGAACATGACATAAGATAGATTAGATAAGATAAGACTTAACTAGACCAAATGAGTCCACATATATTTAGATCTTCTTGTCCATTGACATGTGTTTCATATGATTCAAAATATTGTGTCTAATTTAAGGAATGAAACATTTTATGTAAGACACCTAGTCTAGTTTTGATAATGTAACAACCTAGAAGACAAATGATTATTGATAAGATAGGTAACGTTGATAGATATGTAGACAATTGATCAGCTGGGTTGAAGGCTAGTTTGGGAGTTTCATTTGTTATTCCATGATTTGTTAAGCTCAATCTCTTTAAGATGCTCCATTTTTATTTTACTCGCCTACTAGTTCTTGACAAGGGATAGTTTTATTATGGAATATGGATTGTGATGAAGTTTATTATGACAAACCATAAGGGAAAAACCTAGGCTTCAGGGGTTCATCAATGATGGCCTTGCCTACATGATACACACAGAGGCTACATAGTTCAATTATTTGGACTGACATTAGCACATGCTTGATGGCCAATGTTGTTTTTTACTTTTTTTGACATTTTATGATTGTTTTGGATTTTTAAGGAATATTTGGATGTTTTTGGATTTTTCTAAATGTTTTGATGTTTTTGTTTTTTAATATGATAGTTTCCTTTGATGTCATGTCTAAGATCATTTTGAAACTCTAGATTGAGAATTGCCCCCAGTCAGGTACAAGAGTAGTTGTTATGAAAGGAATGAATATGGTAAGCAGTTGATGCTAAATGTTAATCATTCTTGGACCATGAGAAGGGTGAGAAATCTTTTATTATGAAGGAGCTTGTGCTTGGTTTATTATGAATGGAATATGAAAGAATAGTGATAGATGGTAGAGAGGTAACCGACTACACATGGTGTTTGTTTACTAGGTTTTCACCATGGTACTTATCTAAAGCACCACCAAAATGGATTTCACTATAGGATGAATTATTTCTCTTTTTCTTATTTTTTTCTATTTTTCTATTTTTTATTTTTTTTATTTATGGGATCTCTAAAATTCATGTTTAGTACTTACGAAGACCTACATGCTATTGATAGGATCAGATAGTGGTTCACCTTCAAGATTAGCTAGTTGATAAGCACCAAATCCATAAGCTACAGTAATGATATAGGGACCCAACCAGTTAAGTTCAAACTTTCCTAGTTTTTCTCACTCCAATTAATTCCTGGGGTTCTCTTTTAGGACTAGATCATTTTTTGTAGCTATGTTGGAGACAATTCTAATATGCCTATAGATGAACTAATGCAATTTATCTTCTTTCATCTAACAACTCTAGCTCATGTAGTATGGTGACCCGATATTCTTCATCATTGATGAATTGTTGTATAGAAATTCTCAATGATGATAATTTGACCTTAATTGGAAGGATAGCTTTGAAACCAAAAACTAGGGAATAGGGTGTAGCACTAGTAGGAGTACAAATGCTCGCATGATAAGCCCATTAGGCAAGATTTAGCTCAATATGCTAGTTTCATCCAATGTCATTAATAGTATTTTTAAGGATTTTTGTGATGGTTTTATTTGACACCTCCACTTGACCATTACCCTAGGGATAATACAGAGTGGAAAAGTGATATTGGATATGGTACTTCTCACATAATTCTCAGATGTCCTAGTTTTTGAAGGAACAAACGTTATCTATGACTATAGACAAGGGAACACCATACCAACATATGATGTAGTTCAATATAAACTTTGCACTTTGATTATCAGTGATGTATGTTATATGTATGGCTTCAATCCATTTGGTAAAGTATTTTGTTGTAGTGATGATGAATTTGTGGCCATTAACAGATGTAGGGTGGACTTTTTTGACATGGTTGAGTCCCCATTGAGAGAAGCACCATGGTGATGTAACCGGCTATAATCCCTATACTGGTACATGTATGAGGTCTCCATGTACTTGACACTATCAAAATTTGTTCACAAAGTGATAGGCATCACATTCCATGGTCGACCAGTAGTATCTAGTCCTCATGATCTTCTTAGCTAAAGTAGGACCACTAGAGTGAGCTCCGCATATACCATCATGTACCTCATGTAAAAACATTTGTGCTTCTTCCATGTCGATACATCTAAGTAGAGTACTATCTAAACTATGACAGTATAGGGTATCAATGATGATAACATATTTAGACTCATCGGGTAAAGGTCTTTCTTTGATAATTGGAAAGTCAAGAGGTAGAATTTGGTCATGTAGGTAATCGTATATATCTTTGTACCAAGGAGAATCGGGACCAACAATTCTCTACACGAGCTCAAATTCAAGGACATTGAATGTGGGGATCAACAATTATTCCACTAATAAGTCACACTGATGCACATTGTTAGGTATGTCCAAGAGAGATCCTATTGTAGCCATTGCATCAACTTCCTTGTTCTAGACTTGTGGAATCTACTCAAATATGATTTCATCAAAGTATTCCTTAAAACTACCAATGATTTTCTTGTAATGCACAAGTTTTTCATTCTTTGTTTCATATTCATCATTGACCTATTAGATAACCAACTATGAATCACCATAGACATGCAGGTGCTTGATTTTCCATTTTATAGCTTCTCTAAGACCTATTAGCAAAGCTTCATTTTTACAATGTTTTTAGTGCAATAAAATGCTATCTTGTAAGATTTAGGGACTGTATCCCCCTGCGGTGTTATGAAGAGAACTCCTACACCAAACCATGGTGAGTGTAGGATCCGTCAAAGTATAGCTTCCATGTTGTAGATGTGTCTAATGTAAAAATTACTTCATCAAGAAATTCGGATACCAGAGGTTGAAATGCAAGAGTAGGATCATCAGCTAGTTGATCTGCTATTATCTATCCTTTAGAGCTTTTCTTTTAACATACTCGATATCAAACTCACTAAGGAGCATTACCCACTTTGCTAATATACCCATTAGATTTTCCTTACTAAGTAAGTATGTAAGAGGATCTATCTTTGCTATCAGCTTAGTATAAAGATTAAACATATAATGTCAAATATTTTGTGTTGTAAAGACTACTGCTAGATAGGAACACTTAATAGGATATTAGTTGAGCTCGTACCACACAAGTTTATGACTAATGTATTATATTGCTCTTTCCTTATCATTTTTATCATTTTGTGCCAATAGAGTTCCTAGTGTTGATGACATTGTTGATACATACAGGATAAGTGGCTTCCTATCAATAGGAGGCATCAATACTGGTGGTGACAATAGGTAATCCTTAATTTCCTAAAATCTTATTGATATTTGTCGGTCCATTTGAATGGAACATCCTTCCAAAGAAGATATTGAAAGGGATGACACTTGTCCGCTATCTTGCAATGAAACTTTGGATTGACTACAGTTTACCTTGTAGACTTCTTAGTTGTGTTAGATTGGAAGGTGGAGGCATGTCGATAATAACTTTCACCTTTGTAGGATCAACTTTGATGCCTATATGAGAAACAATATATCCTACGAGCCTCCCAAAAGTTACCCCAAATACACACTTTTTCAGATTTAACCTTTATACTCTTCCAATCTAGTGAAGATCTTATCCAAAATAGCCAAATGATAATCTCTTGTACAAGATTTTTCTAGTAGGTCATCAAAATATTCTTCCATTAGTATGTGTATCATGTCATGAAAGATCATAGTCATAGCCCTCTGCCCCAACATTTTTAAGAATAAAGGGCATTAAATTCCAATAGTAAGTACCCCATGGATAGGTGAATGTTGTCTTATGTTGATCCTCAGGTGTAATTTTGATCTGATTATAGCCAAAGAATCCATCCATTAATGAAAACATCTTGTATCCTACTATGATATCTACAATCATGTCTATGTTTGGTAAAGGAAAATGATCCTTCAGACAAGCTTTATTCAAATCCCTAAAGTCAGTGCAAATTTGTATGCCCCTGGCTAGTTTGGTGATTGGTACCAAATTTGAAATCCATTATGCATAATCTATTGGTCTTATGAAACCATCTAATAGTTTCTTCAAATTAGCTTTGACTAGTAAGGTGATTTGTGGATGTATCTTTCTTAGATTTTTCTTGAAAGGTTTTACATTTGGAGGCAGAGGTAAATGGTGGAGAACTAACTCAGGGTCTAGTCCTGGCATGCTTGCATAAGACCATGTGAATTTGATCTATCACTTAGTGAAAAATTCGGTGAAACTAAGCTTTTCTATATCTATCAAGGATGTTGCAAAGTGTATGATCTTTGGATTCTCAAGTGTACTAATGTTGACTTCTTTTCACTTTTCCACTAAGATTGGGGATTTCTCTTGACACATGAGAATTAAGTCCAACCTTCCATCCTTAGGTGCCTCAAAAAGGTTTTCACCCTCAGATACATCCTTTATCACATCTTTTTCCATGTCTAAAGGTGACTTTTGGTTTTCACCTAGAGACTTGTTCTTTTTTGTTTTTTCTATTTTGTGACTTGAAAGTGGGATAGAATCCCCCAAGTATGCAGTGGTGTCGAGGTCTATAGTGAAACCAACCTTGTGATCTCTATGAGGTATACCTTCTCAAATTCCCATGAACTCAGTGATTGCTTCATTGTTTTCAAAAATATCTAAGCACAACAAACCTTGTTGATCCCAATTGATTAACTGGGGGTGGACTAATGGCATATTATCATCATTGTTTGCAAAGCTTAAGGATGAAGTAGAAATAGTGCAGATTGAGGAATCATTGGGGTCCCAAAAGGAATCTATCTAGGCTTGGCCCTCAGTAGTTTGATCAGTGGGGGATTTAGGTTTAGTACTATTCCTATAAGTCTTGAAAACTTCAAAAGTGTTAGCCACTTTCTTCAAAGATGCCTTAGTACGAGGAGCGTTCACTTTCAGTGGTGTGTAATCTATCCCTTTGTTCTTCAATTGTTTGCTCATTAATATAGGCTTAGTCATTGTTTATTTTTGTGCTCCTAGGCCACTATGACCATTGTAGCCCTTTTGTTTCATGATGTCAAATCATTTGCCATACTTATCGACAGGTAATTCAGCATGTATTTCATCCTCTTTGTCTTTTTAAATCCATTTAGAGAGGTCTTCATCATTGAATTCTTTTCTTGGCTCACCCCACTTAGTGAAGATCATAGGAGGGTGATACTAAATTGTTACTTTATGATCATTTTTGATATGATATGGCTTGTCATAGTGTTTTGGTATAGCTGGTAACTTTCCTATGCAAAATAGGTTTTTAATGTTGTACATCTATCATCATGGACTTGGACCTTGCCTTCAAGGTATGTTTCAGGTAAAGCCAAATCTTTTGATAAGGAAGTAGGTTTGATATAATGTGATGAAGTGGAAGGTGAAGCTTCACTATGACTAGGTACTTGACGTTTAGGGGTACCCCTCAAGTTGCTGCAATATTGGAATGGATCAAGATCATCATAAATAGTAATCATTGTGCCATTATATGTAAATTTCAAACATTGGTGATAAGTTGACAAGATAGCATTCATGACATGGATCCATGGGTGTCCAAGTAGAAGGTTATAAGGGAAGTCCAGGTCCAAACTTGAAACACTGTGTCTTGCACAATAGGACCCACTCTAATTGGAACAACAATAACACCCTTGGAGGAGCACTTTGCATCATCATATGCCCATACCACAATCCTTTTCGAGTTGTCCATACAAGCCTTTGAGAATCCCATAGTAGTAACTAGTTTTAATGTATAAATGTTCAACCCAACTCCACCATCTATTAGAACTTGTTTGATTTTATGTTTGTTGATGTATACTTCAATATGTAAAGGTTCATTGTGATTAGGCTTATATGAAGTACAATCATTCTCTATGAATATTATATGATGGGTGCTAGCTAAGAACCCTACCATGGCCTGAAATTGATTCACGTTTAGGTTGGTTGGAACAAAATAACCTTGTAATGCTTTATCTATGTTTACCTTATGCTCAGGAGAGATACGTAGCAACTCAAGAATTGACATCTAAGCAAGGGTTTTCCCAAGATGATCCAATAAATTACATTCATGTGTCGGTTGGGACTTAGAAAGGGCTCCCTACAAAGTCACCTTTGATCATTGGGTAGTAACCGCACATTCATGATTTTTATTCTTTATGATGATGGTAGATACATTGTTATCAAATGGTTGGATATTGTTAATTGTGTACTTGTAAGTAACACTAGTATAATTTTCTTGGTTTTTACCACCTGTTCCAAAACTAGAGGCTTTCCCTAATCCATGAGTTTGTAAAGGATCTTTAAAGATTGTGTGATTTGTGTTTGAGGATCCTAGTTGGTTGTCAATTTGTATATCTCCTTGTTGTATATGATCTTCAATGATGTTTTTTAGTTTAAAGCAAGGATATGTTCTATGTCCTTTAATTTTTTGGTACTCATAGAATTCACTATCATTCCACCAAGACAGTTTAAATGATCTTGGTTCATAATGTCTTATCTTTGGTAATTGAGTGACATTGTTTTGTAACAGTTTCTTTAAAATTGACTCAGCCAGTTCCCCTAAGGGCATGTATTTTCTTTGTGGTTGGGATTTCCCTTGGATGACCATGTGGTGTTGTGTTTGGTTTACATTGGTTCTCTGCTCATGTTTTTGTGGTGGATTATTGTTTTTTTTCATTGTAGGTCCTTTAGACTTATAATAGGATGAGCTTTGTTAATGACTTTAGCATCTACTACATCATCATTTGTCACATTTTTATTGCATGACTATAATTTTTTCTTGTCATTTTAATGGTAAGGATAACTATTTTTCTCTTTAAAAAATGTGACTAGCCCTTTGCTAATAAGGGCTTTCTCAATGGAGAGACCTTTTTTGATGACCTCATTGAACATGTTCGAATAGTGGACCTATAGGTGAAACATCACCTCCTTATTAATATTTTCCATGAATATCTATACTAGTTTTTTTCCTGGTATATGGCATGGACACTTACTAGCAAGGATTCTCCACCTTTGTAAGAATGCAATGAAGGTTTTTCCATCCTTTTGTTTTTGTTGCATAAATTGATAATGTTGATGTCATTTGAAATGTTATATCAGAAGTGTGTTATAAATTTGTCCATTAATTTGCTCCATGTTATGATGCCTAGAGGTAGAGGTGCAAGCCATTCAAGGGATTGACCTCTAAGACTTCATGGGAAAATTCTCATTAGGTAGGTGTCTTCATATGCTATGTCTAAGAATGTCGTATGAAATTTTCTCACATGTTTGATAGGATCTCCCTTTCCTTTATATTTTCCATATTTTGGAATGATGATGTTTTTTGGAAAGGGAGACATGTAAATGCTCCTATTGAATGAGTAATGACATAGGTCCTCTACCGATTATGTTTTCTTGTTTCCAATTACCTACATATTTGACATTTTTTGTTGCATGGTTTGTAATTGTATAGCTAGAAGATCCATAGGTGATGGTGTCATAGGATTTGTGTTTGATAGCAAGTATTGTGTCAAACCTTATGATGATATGATTTGGAAGTGTATCCATACATGTTTTGATTTTTTGTATCAGAGTGATGTTGCATGGGTGGGATGTTTTGTTGAAAGTGTGTTGTGAAAGTTGGATTAGGATTTAATTGTGGTGGTGGTTGATTAAAACCATATGTGAAAGTGAAACCAAGATTAGCTGGTTGTTTTGTGGTGGTTGATTGGACTTGGTGTTTTGAATTTCTCCAAAAAAGGATCTAGTCCTTGTCGTAGGTACATTTTTTTTATGCAAAGTGGGCGTTGTGTTCACTTGCGGTCCTGAAAACAAAGGGTTTGTACTTCGTACTTTACTGCCTAGTGAATTTTGGTTAGTGACATTATGTGTTGCAGGTGTAGTGTTTGCTTGTTGTGTTGTAGTCTGAGAGCTAGAAGCAAATGGATTTTCTATTTGTTTGCTGAATGTGGGAGTTGGTGGGATGTGAATAGTTGATGTGAAGTGTGAAGTTTGACCAAGTGGCAAGCCTGTGTTCAACTATTGTGATGATGTGTTAGGTGTTGATGGTGGTTGATTAATGGCACCTTGTCCTTGTGACACTGTGCTTGGTGCTTCCCCTATGATTGTGGAAATGTCAAAGTCAACTGGAAGCCAAAATCTACTTTTTACAAGTACAAAGAAATAATTATTAGGGTCTACAACTATTAGTTCATCCATGATTCAAA
>VDFB02118526.1:176206-275738 GCA_007258455.2 Sequoia sempervirens
CAGAGGTTGGGAGATTTGACTATTCTATGACCTTTTCTCACATTGATAAGATGGATTATATTTTTCTTGTCCTTTCATTAGCTACCTCTCAATGATAGTCAATGTATTATATGGACATGAAGAGTTCCTTCTTGCACAAGGATCTTCATGAGGAGATCTATATGGAGCAACCACCTAGTTTTGTATAGGATTCTTCTCTTGTTTACAAGCTTCATCGTTCATTGTATGGTCTCAAATAGGCCCCTCGAGCTTGGTATGAGAAGATGGATAGTTTTTTTCTTGCTTCTAGCTATACACTTTGTCATTGTGATCCTACAATATATACTCGAAGATATGGAGATGATCTTATTATTCTTGTGCTTTTTCTAGATGATTTAATTATCAAGAGGAGTTCATCAATATTTTGAGGGGATTTTCCTTTTCTTCATCAATATTTTGAGGGGATTTTCCTTTTCTAGCAGAAGTATGCTCTATATTTTCTTCATAGATTTGGTAAGGTTGATTGTAATCCTACCCCCACACCTTTTCAATTAGGTGTTGTACTATCTACCAATTGCACTACTCCTCCAATTGATTCTAACTTGTATCGACAGTTGGTTGATAGTCTTTTGTACATGACACATAGTCATCATGATATTTCCTTTATGGTTGGCCTTGTCTCTAATTTCTCTCAGGAGCCTTAGGAGATTCATTGGAAGGTTGTCAAATTCATATTCCAATACATTCAAGGAATTTCACGTTTTGGTATTCATTACACATTAGGATCTTCTCAAATTGTGGGCTTCACTAAATCATATTGGGTTAGTGATGTAAATGATCAGAAGTCTACATAAAATTTTTTGTTTTTCCTTGGTTCTAGTTTGATTTCATGTTCATGAAAGAAGTAGATTTTTATTGCATTATTATCGACAAATACTGAGTATCAAGGTGTAGTCCTGGCTAGTTAGTAGGTTTTATGGCTTTATTAGTTGATGACTAAGTTTGGATTTCCTTCTAATCAACCCACTACTCTTTGGTGTGATAATCAGAGTGTCATTCATATCTCACACAACCTAGTTGAGCATCAACATACTAAGAATATTGAGATCCACATGCACTTCATCAGGAAATTCATCTAGGATGGTTCTCTCAGCTTGGAGTACTTTCCTACAGAGTAGCAAGTTGTAGAAATCTTCACTAAACCTTTGGCATCGCCTCATTATATTCAGTCGTGATCAATTCTTGGAGTGAATGAAGTTTTTTTTGGGGTATTTATGAGTTCTCCTTCCTTATTTTGTTTTCTTTGTAGGTTTTCTCTCTTTTGGAGAGTTTTCTCCCATAGGTTTTTTCTCCTTTTCTCTCTTTGTGAGATTTTTTTTATACTTTGGTACCTCATGAGGCCTTATTATTGGGACACATCTTTGTATTAGTTTGTTCCTCCATAAGTTGCACTTAAGGGGGTTGTAAGTGTGAATAAATTCTTATGCCTAGTTAATTTCGAGTAGGGGACTTATTCACATCTTAAGTTTACTTAGGTCATAAGATTCCTTCTAGAATTCTTAGTTTTCATGTCTAGATCTTATCTTATCCTAGGTAATTATGGTAAGTTGTCTCATGTGATAGGATTAAGATACATGTCATGATCTTTTGTAATCCTATATCTCACTTTACCTTTATAAGATAGGCTTCTCTTGTATATTTTGCATCTTGTGAATCATGTATCATATTGTATTCTTGTTTGGTGGAATAACATCTCTTGTTGTTGCTTCTTTATTTTGTACATAAAGGTTGTTCGGTGTTGCAGATTGTAGATCTTGGTTGTTCACTTCAACACCCCCGATTCTAACACCAAAGAATCAGTAATATTATCTAATCAAAATATCAAAGCATCTTGCAATACATCACCTACTACATTTTCTTCCTTACTATTTTCTTGTTTTCCATCTCCTTATTTTACTTTTCGAGACCAACATTCTTTCTTCAGGTGTCATTTTTTCCTATAATGCCAACATTTTGGCCTTCTTTGGATTTGTATCTACCCTTCTTAGATCCCATAAATTCCTAGGCTCTTTTCTTTCTCCCTCTATCTTCTCCTATTCTCCATGGTCAAAGCATTACCTGATGTCCAACTTCTGCTTTTCCATCACATTTCCTCACTAAGTATAACACCAACAACATCATCATACTTTAAAGTTCTTGAAACATAAAAAAAATTACTCATAACCATGACCAAGATATTATAACTGTAATGGCATGAATTTTCACCCCTTGCAAATTCCACATTTACATACCTCCTACCTTAGAGAATTAAGTCTGATAATGTAATTTCATGCCCTTCATCCATTTTCCATGGATCCACTTGGTAGCTTGTTTTCATGTCAATGGGGGATATTCTGTCTAGGATGCTAGCGCGGTGTGCAAATGTCTGTGAATTGTGTTGACATCCTAACAATATTCATGCCTTTGAAATATGTAGAGGTATTACACTCCTCCATTGGATGCAAAGTGTAACGTCTCTTGCCCTTCAGACCAACTTTAAATAGCTCATTTTCCTCCATTATTTCCTTCAAATTGCTACCTCATTCATTCAACACATCTTCTTGGAATTCCACATGATCATTATCACTTCTACACACTCATTTTCAACATTTTCAAGTTCTATCACCTCCATTGAAGCTACAAATTGGTGTTTTATTAGCTTACTCTCTTCATTGTTGTGGAAATGTTAGTCTTTGAAGGCTTGCACGCTCGCTCCTTCTCCCATTTACCTTGAGTATATGTGATTGAAGATGATATCACTCCATCTCCCTTTTACTTTTCATTATAATTTTAATATCATAGCATATTGTTGTTTAATGTATTGCTTGGTATTGTTATTTCAATATCTTTCTTTATCATATTTCTCCTATCATTGCTATTTAGTTATTCGTGGAGGTGAAAACACCAAAGTGGGGGACTGACTACATCAGTACTCTAAATGCAACCCCAACATTTTCTCATTCTTATGTGTGTAGGTTGTTCATCAAGTGAATACCTTGAAGATATCAACTCATGGGTAGGAAGGTGCATTTTCCTCACCATTCTTTGTCAATTCATAGTTAGACTTAGAGTATTCTTCTTGTTACGCTATTATTTTGTTCCTTTCTATTTTTGTCATTGCATCAAACCATACCTATTAGGTTTGTAAGTTTCCCTTGATTTCTAACTATACTTTATGCTTTCTATCCGTACGGATGTCAATTCCCCATTGAGACACTGGCGCACTGTGTTATCATTTGTGTCCCACATTGCAGTCCTTTGGCAATGAGTTACCTAAGTTGCAGTCCAAACTCTAGAAACTTGCTCACCTGAACTCCTAAAATATTAGGGCTTGTTAAAGGACAACAACAACCTGGTTGTTCTTCCTTTTATCCTCTAAACTCTAAACTCTCCCAAAAAATTCTTATTAGCTTGAGGTAGATCAGAGCAGCCTATTGTTCTAGACATTCTTATGACCTAGGCTCCTAAGTAGTCAATCCCCCTCCTCTACATTTTGGTGAACCTAGCATGAACTATTTTGGTTATGTTTCATGGTGTTGAAGGAATCTTCTCTCATGTTTTGGTGTGTTGTAGGTGTGTGTGTTGTAGAGTGCCTAGCATTGCAACCCAAACTACAACCCCTAGCAGTGTAGTTAGAAGAATCCCTAAACATTGTGAAGCAAACTCTAGAAGAGGTCATTGTCTGATTGTTAAACCTTTGGGGTCTTCTAATAAATTCCTTTTTGGTGTACGTAGAAGATGGATTCTTTCATGCATCTTCCCATCCCTTCTGTGCAGCCTCCAAATGGGTCTCTTGCTATAACCTTTACATTGCAGGACTTTCCTATTAATGCAAATAGAGAACTCTTTCCTCTATACATTCTCGCCCATATCAATGGGAATACTATGATTGGTGTTCTTGTTGAACCTATGTGTCGAGTTAATTTTTTACAAAGGAGATTATGATAATAAACTTTCTACATAAGGATGGGTACAATGAATCTAAGAGCATGATATGTACACATGATGGGCTTTTTATCCCTCTCATCAGTTCCATTACCCTTTCAGTTCTAGTAGGGCTCGAGACTATGAATGCCCTTTTTGATATTATCCTGAAGTCTAACTTGTTCAGAGTGAAGCTAGGAATTCCTTGGGTGATCCACAAATGTTTGAAAGTCTCTCATGAGGGCTCTATGCACATTGTGCATGACACTGGGTACAAACCCTCGATGTCGTGTGGGGTTATTCATTAGATCACTTCTAGCCTTCCCCTATTAGTCTGCTTCCTCCAAGGATGGACCTATTGTATCACACTTATGTAAAATACAAGAATGGGGGCATATCACCGAAAGTGACCTATCCTCCTTCCCCATATGCTAGTTTGGTTAAGGCTTCTTTGATAGTGCAGTAGCAAGTTGCTTCTTCCTCTCAAAAGGGGAAGGGGAAGTCTTCTCATGCTTAGAAGCCTTCTTCCTCTTCTTATGTAGTTCCACCTACTTCTGCCTCCTATCATGTTGTGACACCTTTGGCTTTCACCTCCATGCATCTCATGGGGAGTCTGATGGTGCCCTCTTGGAGGAATGCCAAGAATTAGGTGTTCGACCTTCTTGTCTTGCCCAAGATTCCTCACCTTGTCATATATAGTAAGGGGAAGGGTCCTCATGGAGTCACCTTTGTGTCTCAACCTCAATGGCCTCCTACTGCTCTTGCCCCTAGGATGGAAAATGGGAAGAGGCCTGTTGCTAAGGCACTTGAACCTATTTCTCTGCCAATTGTTAATTTCATTCCTACATCTCTTCCTCATGTTTCTACCTAAGAGTCACTCCCTCCACTGGAAATAGTTGTGATGGACACTCCCATGGTATAATAGGAGCCTCATGCTCTTCCTCAAGTTGTAGCTTCTAGTTCTCAGAGCTAAAGAAGCCTCCTTAAATGTGAGGGTAAGCATCAGAGGAAGGCTCTAGCTATTGAGCAAGCTTCTTTATAGAAAGTGAAAGGGGAGCTAACAGACCTTATTTTGATGTCTTCTATTATTCCCTCCTCTTCTTCCCCTTCCTCGGTTACTGTCACCTCAATCTTGCTTTTGGATCCCCCCACGAGCATGGATGACCCTCAACCTAAAAGGGTGCAAGTGTTCATCACTCCTTCAGTTGAACCTCCTCTCTTCATGTCCCTTATGTACATCCCACATTTCCCTAAGCTTGTGCATATGTCGAATACCTCAGCAGTGTCCACTACAGTTTTGTCATCTTCTTCCTCACCTTCTACTTCTTCTATGGGATCTCTCATCCTTCGATGAAGCATAATTTGGAGGATGATCGTGCTTCTAATGGGGGTCAGAAGAAAGGATTTCCTTCTTTGAAATCTATCTCTACTTTTGCTTGCGTCATCCTAGTGACGGAGGTTGCCCTAATGTCCCCCAAGTTTGTCATTGCCCACAAGTCCTTCAATGAGTTTAGCAGCAGATCTCAAGTTCCTCCTTTTCCCACCTAGTTGACACATGCCACTCCCATCAAGTGCATTTTCAACTTAGCGGATGATTTCCTAGCTCTGTTGGTGATTTTTACAAAATCAATGACATTTACCTCATAGGAGTTGTGTGAAGAAGAACTCGAAGGGCCCTCTTTCTTGGCTCTTGTTGTAGGAGAGTCAGAGGGTGCTCCCCTTGCTATCTTGACCTTGAAAGCTTGTCTGCCCTCTCCCTATAATGATCTAGATTGGGAGAACAATGACTTCCTAGTTGATGAGCACTAGGAGAGCATCTCTTCTTTATCTGTAGATTAGATTTGTGTGTGTGTTGTGTTTCCCTCATGCTTGTTTTATGTGTTCCTAGAGGACCCTTGTCAACCTTGTAGGTTCTTGGATATAAGATTGTTTTGTGTCGTAAACTTATTCTATTTGTTACATCATTCTTCTCTTTGTTGTGCCTTGATTTTTGACAATTGGGGATGATGCAAAGTGTTGGGGGAATTTAGGTATCCTTTCCATCTTGACTTGATTTTTCTATTTTTATTTTATTTCACATACCCTTCTCCATGATCTGATATAGTGGGGGATTGATGACAATTCATATATATTATTATATTATATGTATCTATCTATATTTATGAGTAGTTCTGACCTCAAAATATCAGACCCCTTGTCTCTTGATTTCTTTGACTTTGCTTATGTTTTCTTTTCATCTTTCTTTCTTCTTTGCTTGCTTCGTGATGTTGTGGTACCTATTTTTTTTCCCTCACATGTGTGATAACATTTCCATGATTACATCCCATCATGTATTATAGTCCACAACATCACTTTATTCTCTCTCCTTAAAATTTCTTGTGCCTTTGTGTTCAACACACACCATCCTAAGGGGGGTTGCTTTGATTTTCAAAAAGGTGTATTTGATGGCCAACAAATCCCTTGTTAAAAATCCCTTATTTAAAAAAAATAGTATTATTCAACAAGGACCCCTAGCAAAAAATTTCTTTCAAAACATATTTGTAGAGAAAGAATATGAAGACTTTCCTTCAAGAAGGGAGTACCTTTTCCGATGAACAAGTCTAAAAACTTTCCCTTGCGAGAGAGTATTCTTCCTTCCGAATTCCTTGATGAAAGAGATCTTTCAGAAGGATTCCTTGATACTATAATCACTTACAAAAAATATCATCACCTTTCAAATAGAGTGTCCCTTAAGTGGGCCCCTTTCTTTTGAAGGGTTCCTAAGGGACCCCTTTGAAAGCTTCTCCTTAAATTTTTGACTATCTATATGACTGTCTATTTTCTTGTGTGGTTGTTTTCTATCTAACATGTTTTTTCTATGGATTAACATGTTGCTTTGTAGGATCGAGCACCTATGAAGCTGATTTTTCAATCAGGCTTGGAGGATCGAGCACCTCAAGCTTTCCTTGCAAGACCGAGAACCTATAAGGGCTTATCAAACTCTACAAAGCCTTTCACATCTAGCCTCCCTCAAGATCGAGCAGATGTGGCACCTCTTCTACAAGATCGAGCACTTGCAAAGCCTTTTTTTCACCTTTTGTAGGTTTGAGGGCCTACAACACATTTGTTCAAATCTCCTCAAGACCGAGTACCTATGGAGCCATCTCTTCCTATGCATTAGAGTGTGTCAGATTGCAATCTACTTCCTTGATGGTTCAGGTATACATTTCTCAGCTTTCACTCTACTTTAATTACAATGCATTCGCTGACACTTATGCTCACTAAAGTAGGGGAAAGATGTGATGACGTGCATTTTCGCCCCTTGCAAATTCCACATTTACATAACTCATACCTTAGAGGATTAAGTATGATAATGTAATTCCAACCCTTCATCCATTTTCCATCCACTTGGTATCCTATTTTCATGTTGTTGGGCGATATTTTGTCTGGGATGATAGTGTGGCACACTAACGTCTTGAAAGGATTCCTACCTCTAGAATCTACAGAGGTGTTACACTCCTTCATTGGATGAAAATTGTAACATCTCTTGCCATTCAAACCAACTTTTAATGGCTCCTTTGCCTCCATTATTTCCTTCAAATTGCTACCTCATTCATTCAACTCATCTTCTTGGTATTCCACTTAATCATTCTTACTTCTACACACTCATTTTTAGCATTTTCAAGTTCTATCACCTCCATTGAAGTTGCAAGCTGGTGTTTGGTTGGTTTAATCTCTTCATTGTTGCAGCAACATTGGTCTTTGAAGGCTTGCACACTCACTCCTTCTCTCATTTTCCTTGAGTGCACATGGTTAAAGGTGATATCACTCCATCTCCCTTTTACTTTGCATTATCATTTTAATATCATAGCATATTATTGTTCAATGTACTGCTTGGTATTGTTATTTCAATATCTTTCTTTATCATATTTCTCCTATAATTGCTATCTGGTTGTCCGTGGAGGTGGAGACACCAAAGTAGGGGACTGACTGCAACAGTCCTCTAAACACAACCCCAACATTTTCTTGTTCTTGTGTGTGTAGGTTAATTTTCAAGTGAAGACCTTGAAGATATCAACTTGTGGGTAGGAAGGTGTGCTTTCCTCACCCTTCTTTGTTAATTTGTAGTTAGAAAGTTAAATTATTCTTCTTGTTACCCTATTATTTTGTTCCTTTCTATTTTTGTTATTGCATCAAACCATACATGTTAGGTTGTTAGTAAGTTTCCATTTATTTTTTACTATACTTTATGCTTTTTATCCATACAGATGCCAACACATTGCGTTGTCATATGTGTCCTACACTGTAGTCCTCTGGCAGTGACCTGCCTAAGTTGTAGTTTGGACTCTGGAAACTTTCTCACCTGACCTCTTGAAACATTTAGGCTTGTTAAAGGACAACAACAACCTGGTTGTCTTCCTTTTAGCCTCTAAACTCTAAACTCTCTTGAAACAATCATGTTAGCTTGAGGTAGATCAGGGAAAGCTATTGTTCTAGACCCTCTCGTGACCTTGGATCCTAAGCAGTTGGTCCCCCTCTACAATAACTTTATGGAAATGAGCAAAAAATAAAGAGATCCCTAACCTCATCATCAAAGGTTACATTTATAGAACTTAACTAACTATTGGCTATGTTAAACTCATTTAAATGATTAAGCAACAAACCTACCTTCTAACATCTTCATATTAAATAAATGTTTTATAAGAAATACCTTATTAGAAGCTAAGAGTTTTCATATAGTTTATCCAATGCTAATATTAGATCCACCATTGTTTTTTTGATTTATTGAAAGCTACCGACATTTTCAAGCACAACCATATTGTTCCTAGTGCCTTTCTATCAAGAATCTCCCATTATTGATCTGTCATATTTGCTAACTTCTTTGCTTTTCTACCTAATGGTATGGGATGTGAATTCACCACCTCTATTAGATCTCAAGCATTTTATCTTCAAAATTACTTCATTCTCACCATAGCCTTGAACGCTTTGAATCTATCTAATGCTTCTGATTTTTCTCTTAAAAATGTAACCTGTGTATATCTAGAATAATCATCAATTAAAAGCATAAAGTACCTTTCACCAAGTAGGCTATGCACGCTCATAAGACCACAAAGAACTGTATGAACCAAATCAAGAAATCTAGTAGTAGACTGTTCCTTTAATCTGTAACAGTTTCTTGTCTATTTCCCAAACTGGCAATATCTACATATAGCATTTACTAGCTTTGTGTTTCTCAGTAGATCTCTCATGACTTGAACAATACTAATCCTTTCTAGGTTATCAAAATTCATGTGACACACTCTCCTATGCCATAACCAACTTTCATTTATCTAAGTCATAATACATCGTCCATCAACACCTTTAAGTTGATAAATATTCCCTTCAGATTTTTTTCCTATAGCAATCAAAGCTTTGGATCCATTTTGAATCTCACACTTCTCATCCTTAAACACAAGATCATATCCCTTTCTGCACATTTTACCAACACTCAATAGATTATGCCTTAAACCCTTAACATAGTAGACATAATCAGTATGATGCTTGTCATCAAAACTTACTAAACCTATCCCACATATTTTAGCACCACTATCATCTCCAAACATAACCAAACCTCCATCATATTTTCCAAGTTTCACAAAATTACTCTTGTCACCAATCATGTGATGTGAACAACCACTGTCAACTACCCAAAAATTTCTTTTCCTATTTGGCATGTAGGGCAGAGATAACTGTACCTTCATTTTTCTCCTTCTCCTTCTCTTTCTCTTTGTCTTTCTTCTTCTCCGGGGGATTTTCCTTTGACTATCTTTCTAAATTAGTAGAAGTAGGTTCATCTTTAATCGCCAAGAACAAGCATTCATTGTCATCTAGATCTTCATATTTTGAATCTTCATCTCAAATACTAGCATTCTCATTAACATAGTAATCTATGTTAATCTTCTTTCCTTTCCTTTCTTTCTCATATCTTTGTTCATTCTTTTTAGCTCTTCCAGACACTTTGCAACATAGTGATCAATCTCTCAACAACTAAAGCATTTAAAGGGAAATTTACCTTCATACTTACCAGAGCCTTTTCTCAATCTTCTTACAAATTTAGCCTCGATTTCTTCAAAGTTCTCTTCATCTGGATCTTCAGTTCTTGTAGCTTTAAAAGTAGTTTATATCTTGCCTCCACTTAATAGATTTGGCTTCCTCATTTCCTAATATTTCAAGAATCCTAACAACAGATCCTTAGTACATGTATTGTAATTTATAGTCTACTCAATAGCACTCACCTTTTCACTGTAAACATTAGGAAGAGTCCTAAGAATTTTCTTTACAATTCTAGTTTCATCTATAGTAGCACCAAGAGATCCCATTCCAATAACTACCTCATCTAATCTCTATACATAAGCTTTAACATTCTTGTCTTCGGTCATATGTAAAAGATCAAACTACGTTTCCAAATTTTGTAATTTTTCTTTTACCCTTTGATCATCATCGTGCACTCTTTCTAAAGCATCCCAGACTTCCTTAGCTTTCTTCAAATTCTGAACCTTAATCAACTCAGAATGTACCAAACTATTCTTCAAGATGAACTTCACCTTGTTATTCACTTCATGTGCTTTAATTTGCTGAGGTGTACTCGGACCATTTTTAGGAGGAGCGTAGGGATTCTTGTAAGCTTTCTCAACATCAAATCTACAATACTCCAGATATTCTTCCATCAGTACTTTCCAGATACTATAGTTAGTTCCATTAAACTTCAGATACAATTTTGTTAGCCATCCTAGACCTTCCTCAAGTGGTTAAGCTCTTCAACAAGGAACCAAGATCTGATACCAATTGTTGGATAGGACAACTGAGAGGGGGGATGAATCAGTTGTTACAAATTATAACCTTTAATTTAATTATCGGAACTAACACATAAACTTATTAGGTGATTAACCATCAAATGCAAGTGCACAAACACAATAACACCAGATTTATGTGGAAAACCCAATGAGGGAAAAACCATGGTGAGGATTAACTCACACTATAGAGAATATCAAAACCGATAACAAAAGGCTCACGCGAAATAAGGACTCTAGACTGTCCCAAGGCTACAACGGAGGGACACTACCATAGAGATACAAAGAAGACTTGTTACAGAGAGACAACAATCCAAATGCAACAAATATTCCACCACAATCATTGATCAACTTGCATGAATGATAGAGTTTCCTTCTGCTCATTGCATCTGAAAACTCGCATTAAGCTTCACTAACAACCACACACTTAACTCACACACTTCAAGAATAGCATCAAGTTCGCATCTACTCTTTCACTTATTTTCCTTCTTTTCTTATGTACAATTTTCATAGCTAGCATCTTATACTACACATAAAGTCTATAGTCTCATATTGTTGTATAGTTCATAGTCTCATTGTTATGTAGTCTATATTCTTATACTACACATAAATTCCTTGTTATTCTATAACTAAAATTGTTACATTTTGTCGACCAAAAAATGAGATTTAACTTAAAGGGTAATGAACTAACTACAACTACTAAAACTATAATTCAATACCAAAGTCAATCCAATCCAATCAATGAAGTACAATCAACACAATGAAATCAAATACTAAATCAATATAATCACCTTCCTTATGTCAACTTGATTTACCTCCATTGTTCTTCTTTTTCTTGCTCTGCTCTTAGTTATGTGTGTACTAATTTGCTTCAAGCTCAATATGAATGAATAAGATGAAAAGAAGTGAAATGAAAGATTCATGGTTGCCTTTAAAGAGGAATGAGGGTTGTTTTATAGAATTGTTTGATTTGAATGGATGATCAAGATCAAGGGTCAAGAATTCTTGAGAGGAATTGATGAACAAGTTAACTGACTGCAACTAGCTACTAGATTTTAGTTAACTGTTTGCATGGAGAATTAATTGATTAGTTAAGGGATTTGATTGCTTCGTTAACTCACACTAAGTGGGAGTGAACTAATTTGATTGATTAGTGGACTGACATTGGTTATCCAGTCAACTAAGAGAGATTGTTTGTTATGAATGAGGTGGAAATGCATGAGATAATAATTAATTAAGTTAATTAATTATTTGAGGGATGTGCAAGTGGGAATTAGATAAATAAATAAAATATTTATTTATTATTGATGAAGTGGATAATATTGAAAGGATATAGGATAATTAAATAATTAAAATAATTATTTAATTTAAGAAGTGTGAATGTGAAGAATTAAATAATTAAAGTGATTATTTCATTTAAGAAGGTGGGTGAATGTTAATTAAATAACTAATTATTATTATTTAATTAATTTAGAAGAATAAGGTAATTAAAGACATGAAATGGAGGGAAATGGAGGGAAAGTGAGCCCCAAAGTTTTATGTGTTGATTATAAAACTTAGGAATCTCAATAGGTTCCTTTCCCCAAGGATTTCATTAGGAAAGAGATCACAAGGTGTAAAGATTGACTTTCAACCTCAATGGTGAGTCAATCAGACCTAGACCTCAATCCTTAGGATAATAGGAAAGATATAAAACCAAACTAAATGATTATGAATGCTCAAACTAAATGAATGACAAGACCTAATACCTAAAATGCAGATTTTTGAATGTACAAAAATGGAAATGATAATTTGTAGGCAGATCTAAGAAGGGTCTGATGACATGTACCTATCATCAAAAGTTGTTTTTGAGGTCTAGTAAGGGATTGGTTCACCCCTAGGTGAATGGGTCCTTGTTAGGGCTTCCAAAATAAATTTTGATAGTCCTCTGATGTTGGACCTTGGCTTCTATTTGATATAGGTCCCACTGATGGAAAGTCAAAGATAAATTCTACAACTTATTTTTTGTGGCTTGACAACAATGATGACAACTAATGCAACAATGCAAAATTTATCCTTCAATATCTCTTCAATTCTTCATCAACCTATGATCTCCACATACACAAAGAGAAAAAAATATTTTGTTTTGTATGGGGGTTTGCCTTGGTCAAACCCCAAGTTTGGTAATTAAACCTTGATAGAAAGATATGACAAAAGAGAAGGAAATGATGAATGAACGATACTTGCTACAACTCACCACCCTTCAATGGCTTCCCTTAGAGTACTAAATTCAAACAAATATCTCTAAGGAACTTGATCTTGCTTTGCTTGATTGATTGGATACTTGAAATGCTTTGATGCTCTTAGGATAAATAATGCATATTAGCCTTCACAAGATGACATTAACACACATAAACTTGAACATGATGTTAGGATCTTAATTGTTACAACAAATGGCTGATAAATCTGCTCTTGAATGCTCTTGACAATAATATTTTCTCTTATTAAATTGCTTCTTGATCCTTCTAGTTTCAAATGATAAAAATACTATGTATTTATAGGTGTTTATCTAATTTCCCAAAAATTAGATTCCAAAATCCAACACTTGCAATTTGAATTTAAATGATCATTAAAATGTCACCACAAACATATTTTAAAATGGGTCTTGGCACTTAAAGGGAACCCATTCGCCCATGGGTGAATGGGTCTTGGCCTATAAGTCTCGGACACACATATCCATGGTGATTTAATTATTGAATGCATTTATTTAATTTTGGTTCTCCTTTCAAAAAAAGAGAAAAATAAGGCTTTGGAAAGAATAATTTGGAAAAATGGAAGCTTAATTAAGTCCAATAAATTAAGGGACCTAAACATAGTGTGAAATTATAAAGGTATATAATTTCCTACACTACATTTAGCTTCCACTTTAATGAGATAATGAACTTACGCTCAAACTCATGTTAAAGTAGACAAATATGTGTCAAGAGGGGTCCAAGTGCACAAATTTTAATGAGATAGGATGAAAAAGATCAAGTTGGATGATCAAGCCCCTAGGATCAAAGATCCCATGGCAAACCAATATAAGCACAAAGGATAGCATACAATGTCAAAGCCAATGCAAAAACAAAAAAAGGATGGATCAAGCCTCAGTTGTTTTTCCAATGGGAATGGATCAAGCCTAAGTTGTTTATCCAAAAAAATATGCTCACAAGGGATAGTGCAATCTGTTACACATTAGGTGATCCCCAAAGACAAAAAGATGAGAAACACACACTTAAGTCATTACAAGGTGTGTACCCATAAAAAGGTGGTAGATGGGTAAATTCATCACAAAATGTGTACCCATACCTCAACCATACCAAAATTTATACTCCATGATAACTTTGACAAGGTTCCACAAAATGATCAAGATGTTATGCCAACACTACACTAAGTTCAACTCCTATGAAAAAAAGTGAAGAAATATGTCAAACTAAAAATGAAACTCACCTTAGGAGGTGCAAATGCCAAAATGAAATAATGCCAATGTATGCCCCCATTTTAAAGGAATTGCTAAACACCATGTTGTGAGCAATTACTTTAAAGTAGAAATGATAAATACTAGTTGATACAATGGCCATGAGAGCTTATTTGGAAAGCCTTATGTCAATGATGTGTCAAATAAAGTTGCTTCATGAAGAAGGGTTTCCCCCACATGCAATCTCAAAATATAACACATAAGGGATCCACATATTTGGGTTCAACGTATGTCTTTGCTACAGTGATATAATAGAGCTTGGAACAATCATTGTTCCCCAAATACTCATATAAAAATTAACACAAAGGAAGAATGACACATAGAGAGTGAAAGAAAAGAAAATATTTTGGGCCAACATGGAAGAGACCTAGATTTCTCAATGCCTTGCATCATCCCAAAAAGGAAAATATAAGAAAAAAGAAAAGACAATGTTTATGACATATCGAAGAATGTAGATACAAATAGATGAATGCCATGACATATTTGCTTCCTTTGTATTCTTGCACCAATGGAATAACAAGGGTCATCCAAAGAAAGATAACAAACATTAAGACATGTCAAGAATCACAATACAAGGAATCATGTTATGTACATACAATCACAAAGAACATGAAAGTAAAGAAATACAGTAGTCACATGTGATCCAACCTAAAGAAGGTCATCTGCATCCAAATCTTTCTCATCATATTTAGAAGGCGAATAACTAGCCAAAGGGACTACAAAAAGTGCCATACTAAGACAAGCACTAGGTTCAACATGTGGTGGGTCACTCGCATCAAGAGGATCATCACAGTTGCCCCCATCTAAACTCATAGAAGTGGAAAATAATAAATTTAGCTCATTATGCACTTCTTCATCAATTTTAGAAATATCATCATCATCATCCAAGTTAATCACAATAGGAGGTCTAATGACAATGTCCATTGTATGTTCTTGTTTATGTTGTGGTGGAGAAGTTTCATGTTGTGGCGAAGGTGGAGAATCATCATTATTTTGTTTATTTGGTTTTTTATCTTGGATTATTGGTTTATTCTTTTCTTATAATTGATGAGAAATAACACATCTATGCCTACACTCTTTAGTATTTCAGTTTCTTCTTGCATGATTTTCAAGTTGTGACGGTGTAGGAGTAGATTTATCAACCATTGGTCCCTTTTCTTCCCTTGGGAGAGGAATGAAAGGAACCTTCACAAGTTGGGAAACCTTTTTCTCTTTAGGTTTATAAACTTATTTGGTTTTAGGAGGCACAAATGGAATTGTATGGTTGTCTCTTGGTCTCTTGTAGAACATAGGTGGTAGAATAGCATCATACTTAGTTTCTTTTGGTTCAAGCATAGGTTCATCCACAACAATGGGACTGGGAAGAACAACTATAGATCTTTCAGTTTCAGGTGGGATATTGGCAAGGTATAACTCTATTATACACTTTACTTTGAAATTTTAATATGATTTAAAGAAGAAATCTTCACAAGCTATAATAGGTTCCATAGGCTTGGTCCAAAAGAAATCCAATGAAAATTTCCCACAGGAAGACAAAGGATTAAATCTACTATGATGCACTATAAAAATTTGGTTGTCAAAAGGAAATTTCAAGCACTTGTGGATGATCGATAGGATGACATTCATGGAGTTTAGTCATTGATAGCCTAACTTCACATGAAATTGATCCATTGGGATGATGAAGAATGATACATTTAATTACTTCGGTCAAACCTTTAATGGAAGAGTGAATGAACCTATTGTAGGGCAAGCAAAACCATCATGTGTTTTGATTCATTCTTTCAATTATTCATGAAAATCTTGGTAAAATTCATGCACAAATAATAATTCCTCAATGATCACATTCTCTACACACACAAGATCAATTAATATCCCATTTGTAGACTTTTCATTGATTCTTTTGGTTATGTAAAGAGGCCCATTAGGTGCATGTTTAATTATATCACTATTTGAGAAAGAAATGTCAAGAGAAAAGTTGTTTTGGCCCTTATGAGGTTGAATGTAAATGAATCCAATCGTGTATCATCCCCATTATTATTATTATCATCATCAATTATATCTTGTATCTTGGCAACATTCATCACATCATTCTTGTTATCATTAGCTTTATAAATTAGATGGAGTGGTCTGGCATTGGATTGGTAAATATTTCCAAATTTTGGTTGGGTAGGGCAATGGATTTATTTCCTTGATCATTAACACCACCCAACTAGATGTGATTAGAATCAATGAGGTCTTGCACTATATGTTTAAGATGCCTACATCATTTCGTATCATGACCAATTTTTCAATGATATTGAGAAAAGATACTTGGGTTATAGTTCAGAGGTAAAGGCTTAGTGGTATTAAGAGGTATAATAGGAGGCAAGGTGATTAGGTTCTTGCTCAAGAGTTGCAACATAATCAAATGGAGGGTATTGGGTAATGGGGTGAATTGCCTATTCTTCTCCCGAAATTGGTATGGATTTTTTTTTATGGTAGCCACTTGAGGTTCAATATGGTGGGTTGTTTGAGGTTGATTTATCTGTATAAAGCCTTTGTTTTGTTTCTTGAATTATTGAAAATTGTTATGAAGCATGGTTTCAGATTTTTCAGGACAAGTTGAAGTAGTTTTTCCTACCCATTGATTAAGTGAGTTCTGATAATCACGAAGAGCCAAGCATAAGTGTGTGAAGGAGGGAAAATTCATCATCCCAATCTTATCTTGGATATTTATTTGTAAGTTGTTAATGAACATTCTTTAAAGATCAACACTGGGAAGTTTAATATTAATTTGTGAGTAAAGCAGTTGATAACATACTATAAAATCAATGACCTTTTCATATGCATTGTGTTTACATTGCATCAAATCAGGTAGGGTCATCTTAGAACCAATGTGCACTTGGAAATGGTTGAGAAAGGCATCAAAAATCTCATTAAATGAGTGGATTGAGTTATTCGATAAGGAACAAACCCATTCCAAGGTTGTATCTTTAAGGACCTAGGAAAAGCTTAGCCAAGAGCTTATCTTCAAAAATGAATTCACTACATAAGGTTGTATATTCTGATACATGGTTACTAGGATCTCCTTTACCACTATATTTCTCAAATCTAGGTATCTCTATGCCTTGTAGCATTTTTGTTCTCAATATCTCTAATGACAATGGGTTTCTTTTGACATATTGTGAAGGTTGTCTATTTTGGTTTTGGTTCAATGTTGTTATTTGTTGTTGAAGGGATGTGACATTTTGCAAAAGTTGGTTTATGACAAAATCATTGGTTGTATTTTAAGATGGAGGTGAATATGGTGGGGGTGTATATGTGTTGGGTGGACAACTAAATTACAAGTTTGTGAGAGGTGGTGGGTTTGAATTCACAAAACTAAAAGGATTCCCAATGGAAATACCTAATGTTGGAGTGATATTGCTAGTTGGTTGTATTGTTGTAGTAATAGTTGGATGAGTATATGTAGGAATATAGGTTATGGTTGTAGGGGGAGGAATTTGATTTTCTCTTTGAATTTGAGTGTATCCCAAAGCTTGAGCACAACTAGCTCTTATAGGAATATGATTATCAATAATGTGAGCTAGGCTACACACAATCTCTAATCCTTGGTCATTATCAAGCATTCTCCTCATGTTATCTATTTTAGGAATAGCAGTACTAGAAATATGCTTTGTACTCACCAAATCTTGAAGTTTTTCTAAGGCTTTATCCATTTGTTTTAGCTTTTCTTGAGGGACATGAGCAACCAAGGCTTCAACATCAGTGTAAGTGGTTGATGGTAAGGTGGTCATAAGACATGTGACGTGAGGGATGTGGTCCAAAATGGGTTGACTAGTATCAACACTATGAATGAAAGAGTTGGAAAAATTAAGATCCACAAGGGATGTACTAGTGCGGGATACCATAAGTCTCAAACTACGTCTCACTGAAGTATTGGTAGTAGGACACTAGGTTTTGATACTCATACAAGTTTCACCAAACTAAAAATGTACCTAAAATGAACAAAAAACACTAAATAAAGATAGCAACCACCCAAAAATAGGAAGCACAATGCAAGTATTGAAGAATATATTACAATATTCAGATCTAAAATATGATAATTGACTAGTTATAAGATGAAAAATCTTGAAAAATGATTACTTTTGAATGCTAATTTTGATCTTAAACAATGCACTTTCTTTCACCAATTGAACTAAATGCAAACATATATAGAAATATGCAACTTTTGAAACTGAAACAAAGATCTGGAAGTACAAGAAAATGAAGCAGACAAAGATAGATATATGCACAAAACTTTGGAAAATCACCTGTACGAGGACAATTTCTCCCAAGGGAAAATGAGTCTTTGCACAAGGTTTTGAAAAATTGAAATATGAGTGTTTGATCTAATATTTAATCTCACTATTCCTAACTACAAATAGATTCTTCAGTGACAGTTTTTCTAGAATTTTTTATTAAATGTGAATGCAATTTATATGACAATGTGCAAACAAAATGAAAAAATTTAAATGCAATTTTGAATGAAAATATGACCTCAATGACTGAAACACACCTCAATGCAAGCTATTATACAGAATGCATTCAATGTTTTTTGAATTTATGATTTTAAATGATGCAAACATGCAATATGTAACCCTAAATGAAATGCAAAACAAGATAATGAAAAATATAGATCTATGGTTTCAAGGATCTCCAAATCAAAAAAGTATGATGTAAGAATGTCAAGTTCACCAAAATGAAATGGATGGAAAGTGATCCTAAAATTTTTATGTGTTGATTATAAAACTTAGGAATCTCAATAGGTTCCTTTCCATATGGATTTCACTAGGAAAGAGATCACAAGGTGTAAATATTGACTTTCAACCTCAATGGTGAGTCAATTTGACCTAGATCTCAATCCTTAGGACAATAGGAAAGATCTTAAACCAAACTAAAATGATTAGGAATGCTCAAACTAAACCAATGGCAAGACCTAATACCTAAAATGCAAATTCTTGAATGTACAGAAATGGAAATGACAATTTCCAAGCAGATCTGAGAAGGGTTTGATGGCATGTACCTATCACCAAAAGTTGTTTTTGAGGTTTGATAAGGGATTGGTTTTCCCCTGGGCAAGTGGGTCCTTGTTAGGGATTCCAAAATAAATTTTGATAGTCCTTTGATGTTGGACCTTGGCTTATGTTTGATACAAGTCCCACTAATGGAAAGTCAGAAATAAATTCTACAACTTAGTTTTCTTGGCTTGACAACAATGATAACAACTAATGCAACAATGCAAAATTTCTCCTTTAATATCTCTTCAATTTTTCATCAACATGTGATTTTCACATACACAAAGAGGAAAAATTGTTTTGTTTTGTATGGGGTTTTTCCTTGGTCAAACCCCAAGTTTGGTAATTAAACCTTGATAGAAAGATAATGGAAAAAGAGAAGGAAATGATGAATTAGTAATGCTTTCTACAATTCACCACCCTTTAATGGCTTCCCTTAGAGGACTAAAGTCAAACACATCTCTATAAGGAACTTGATCTTTCTTTTCTTGATTGATTTGGATACTTGAAATTCTTTGATGCTCTTAGGATCAATAATGCATATTAGCCTTTACAAGATGACATGAACACATATAAACTTGAACATGATGTTAGGATCTTGATTGTTCCAACAAAATACTGATAAATCTGCTCTTGACAATAATATTTGCTCTTATTAAATTGCTTCTTGATCCTTCTAGTTTAAAAAGATAAAAAGATTGTATTTATATGTGTTTATCTAATTTCCCAAAAATTAGATTCCAAAAGCCGACACTTGTAATTTGAATTTTGATCATTAAAATGCCACCAAAAACATATTTTAAAATGGCTCTTGGCACTTAAAGGGGACCCATTCACCCATGGGAGAATGGGTCCCAGCCTATAAATCCAAGACACACATATTCCATGGTGATTTAATTATTGAATGCATTTATTTAATGTCGGTTCTCCTTTCAAAAAATGGGAAAAATAAGGCTTTGGAATGCATAATTTGGAAAACTAGAAGCTTAGTTAAATACAATAAATTAAGGAACCCAAACATAGTGTGAAATTGTAAAGGTATACAATTTCCTACACTACAAGACGTAATTAAATAAATGGGATTTATTTAATTAATCAAGATAGAATAAGGAATTAAAGACATAATTAAATAAATAAGATTTATTTAAATAATTAGAAAGATCAATGATAAAGTGAGTTAATTAACTAACATAAAGTCATTTAATTAAGAGTGGAATACGAATTAGATAAAAATATTTAAATAATTAAACATTATTTAATCATTAGGGGAAGATTTCCAATAGTGGCATAGTATGATGGTTAAGTTGTTGTGGTGTTGTTCTTGCCATCAAGGTTCAAACCCCACTGGGTGTAATTCTTGAATGTTTAAATTGGGGATGAGGTACCCCATTTGTGACCTCACCAATTCATAGCTTCGGGTTAAAAGCATTTACCCCTTAAAATAATTGGGGATGAGTTTTAAAATTTTGAGTGGTCTAGAGTGTGAGTTTGGAGGAAAGCAGTGGAGCAATGGTCGAAATTCCAAATAGCTCACACCACATATGGAAAGTTCGGACCTTTAGGAAACTCGAGGGATTGGGAAATGAGGTACATAACTCTTTTTTGCTTTAATATTTTTGTGTTTTTTAGTAGATTTTAGTGCTCGAAGTTGAGAAAATAGATGTGTAGTTTTTGCACTACAATTGTGGTTGAGTTCACCACAATTGTAGTGTTGTGTGACGCATCTATGAGGTGCGCCACAATCATTTTGTGGGACCGTATTTGTAGATAACTTGCAACTGTTTACAAACCCAAAATTTAAATAGGACCACAAATGTAAGAAAAGGAACCACATGTGTTTATGTGCACCATAAACGAATGACAGTGCATCGCATGTGTTAATCTACACCATACCTATAGAATAGTGTGACACATTTGACTATTGACAATTTAAATGCAATTTTAGGAAAAAAAAAATTAAGTTGAAAAAGGTCCAATAGGTTTATTTAGGTTTCTTGATTGATGTAATGTGTCATTTCAGCACAGGAGAGGTTGTTACCAATTTATACTAGAGAGAATCGACCATCTTTGTTTGTATTGTGAGATCACTTTGGATTATACAAATAGGAGCACTTTGCATGCATTGGGACTGTACTATGTGACATTCATGCTCAATATATAAGCTAATCAAGGACTATTGACTACACTAACCAAGAGATGGTACTCGAAGACTAGCTTCTTCCACTTGCCAACTAGGGAGGAAACTATGATGCTTGAGGATATATGTGAATCCTACAAATCTTGATTCATGGTGAGAGGGTGGTGTATGATCCTAACTCTGGATTGGCTACTATACAAAGGTGTTTTGGGATAGAGAATCTTAAAGTGGAGGGGTATGAGATTCACTGGGACACATTGGGAAATTGCTATGAGCAATTGATTGTTATGGTGTGCAACATGATGTGGATGTAGTGGTGCCAAAAAATGAGGTCACAGCTTTCTAGTTGGATGGGGTCGGATGTTAGCTAGAATAATGGATGAAGGTATTATATATGCCTGGGGCCCTTGTATCTTGGCAATGTTATATTTTTAGTTACATGATGTAGCTTATAGAGGTGTGTGCTCTATTGGTTGCAAGACCATACCTTGCTCATGGTATGGGCATGGGAGCATATTGCAGTTTTAAGACGAGTCATTGTGAGAGATCTTCCACCTAGGTTACCTTATGTATTCATTTATGGAGAGGTTATGCAGACACACGTCGACAACATAGGCTAATGGATGCATGCTATATACTTGTTGGATTCTTTCACATGGAGACCCTACAGGAAGTGTACTGCCTAAGATGATGACGCTGAACACCTACCTTATTACTGATAGACTTGATAGCTAATCAGTCGTACTATATAAAGTTAGTATATAATTAAGAGATAGTTATCAGAGAGGGTGTTGAGATAGTTTAGAGAGCAACAAGGAGAGCCTATTGGACTAGCTATATTGAGATTAGCTCAGGAGGTAGCACAATGGGGTTCGATGATTAGCCCTTAGGTTTCCATCTAGGAGTTTGATCAGTTGTAGCCTATGCAAAGGGGAGTAGGGGTAGTTTTTTCATATGTAGGTACAACAATAGACTATGATGCTTGGTGGGCAGAGCATATGTTGATTCCACTCACATATCTAGATATACCAACGCTGATGGAGAGACTCGCTATAGAGGTCTGCAAGGTAGACTATGAGGGAGAGGGTTGGTCTGAGGAAATGATGGAGGTAGAGGTAGAGGACGGGGGGATGGTGATGATGATGGAGGTGGAGGTGGAAAGGATGGAGGAAGAGGTGGCAAGAGGGGTAGAGGTGGGCCTTCACCTATTGTTCTAAGGAAACTACCTCCTAACAACGAGGAGGGTGAGGAGGAGGATGCTCCTCGACAAGAGGAGGAGGCATGAGGAGAGAATGAGATGGAGGTGGAGGTAGATGTAGCTACAAAGGAGGAGGAGGAGGCTACCCAATACATGGCCATTGATGAGGATCTTCAGGATGTTCCAATCAAAGAATCCATCTGAGACCTTATGGAGGAGGAGGCTAAGGAGAGGAAACTAGATCCTCAAATGGCTACATTCCCAACTTAGATTTAGGCACAGGTGCAAGGGATATAGAGAAAAGTTTCCCAATTGACAATAGAGCATGACATGGTGGTTATTTGAGCACAGAGGTTCAAGCAGTGGTCACTTAGTTTTATTGATATTGTAAGTGGCTCTAGTGTTGATTTTGCCTGCACATTCTATCAGGCTAGTAGGGAAGCATAGTACTATAGAGATCTATACGAGGATGTGGTGCCACCATATCAGAGGGAATTGAGCTATACCCAAAGCTAGAGTTAGAGTAGATCACACTCTAATGCAATCAAAGGAAGAAACAACCTCACTTTATGATCAAAACCACCACTATACACTGTGATTCTATAGATTTTTGTGCAAAAATAGTCCTAGGGCATCATAATTTCTTATGCAAACCTTAATCTTTCAGTCTAAAACCTTGAAATATGAAAGAACATGTAAAAATAAAGCTTCTTACCAAATTTCATCCCTTTCCACCATGTAAATTTGAAGAAACACAATTTTGTTTATCCACTATTACCCTAGAATAGGGTTTCAACCCGCCTGAGGAAATTTTCATATAACTTTCACCATACTTAATTGATTTTAATGAAATCAAGTGAAAATTAAAGAATATTCATAGGGCTATAATGTATCATGGAGGGTTAAGGGCTTTATGCACGAATCATGGTTGTACAATGGCCAAAAACATAGAAATTATAGAAAAACTGAGAATTTCATCAAATTTCTTCTTCATACATCTACCACCAACCTTCCTCAGTGTATGAGGCTACATCATGCCTTTATAAATCCTAGCCAATGCCTAAAATTGACCCTATAATTACCTACCTCTTCATATTCCCCTATTTGTCATTTTTTGCATTGTTGCAATTTTGCTTATAACAACATTTAGCAATTTTTTGCAACTTTTACATTGAAGACCCAATGACTCCAAAATGATTAAGAATGACCTAAAACAAGATTATTATGGCCTTATAGACCTTATTACAACATGAGATCACCATTTTTGAAATCAAACTGTTAGAAGATTAATCTTTACTTGGTAAAGGTTATTCTTTAATTGTAATTTTTTATTAACTTGTAGGAATATTCCAATGGAATCCCTACAAGTCTTTTGTCTTTTTGTCATCTCACACATGTGTGAGGATAACTTATTTTTTAATTCCTTTATTAAGGAATATTTGTAACCATCTCCTTAAGAGGTGACACTTTGCACACACATAGATGAATGGTGGCATTCATTGAGTTGGGAGTTACATTCTAACTCCTCATTCTCACCTCTACTTATTGAGGTGCTTCTCCTCTCATTCTTCAAGATTCAAGCAACAAGCTAAGGCTGAAGCTCTCTCTCTATTTGTATTATTCTTTAGGCATTTTGCCTCCATTCATAATATTGGGGTTTTTTCTTGTTTTTTCCCCTTAACAAATTCTTGTGTCTCTCTTGCTTTGGTGGTGCTTGGTTTGGCTACTTCAACTTATTTGGTAATCTCTTTCCTTCAAACAATTGCTCTTTATTAGTACTTTCCATTGCTCTTTTTTATTTCCTTTCATGGTATCAGAGCTTGGTATTACTAATATCTTGTGAGCTATATTGTTGAAGGTTTACCAGATTTTTTAGCACACCATTGGAGACACTCTCAAGAGGAGAAGAAGAGCTAGTGCCTAATCTTGGTTGTTCTTTGTCTTCTAACCCTTGTGCAGGAATTTTTTTTTATCTAAAGATTTCTAAGTTCTTTGGTTTTCAAATTTCAAAGTATTTTAGTTTGCATGCATGTTTTTTTTTTTGCCAAATTTTAGAAACCCTCAAATAAAGGGTTATAGTTCAAAATTTTTGTAAAAAAATCGATTTTTTTTAAGGGCTCTAACTCTAGTTCAGAAATGGAAGAATTTGAAGTAGCTTAATGGCGAGTTTTGTGAGGGCGTGCTGGTGCGTGCGCGCAGGCTAGGGTTTCTCAGCCCTAGCCGCGCCTTGTGCTTGGATTCTTCTATGCTGGGGGCCGTTTGGAGGGGCGATCTGGTGCGCAGGGTTAGTGGCTTGGGTGGCCACATTTTCTGCTTGTTTCTGGCGTGTTTTGGCTGCGTTTTTCTGCTTCCTTCCGTGCGTTTTGAGCTCTGCTCGTGGTGGTCGGGGGATTTCTAGTGTCTGTGAGAGGGCTGGGGTTTTTTGTGGTGGTTGAAGCTTGGTGGAGGGGGGCTGGGGTTTTTTCTGCACTCTTCTCAGGCGCATTTTGGGCTTTGGGGTTATTTATTCCAGGCCTTGCATGGCCCCGAACGGGATCACCCCTGGTGGTACGGGGTTGTCTTTTAAGGAGACGGTGGTGAGAAACAATCTTTCGGTTCCACTGCATACAAATCCGATCTTTGGTGAGTCTGGAACAGGCATGGGAGAATCCTCATGCCTGTCTGGAGGTTTTAGGCCCTCAAAGGTGAATGGGTGCCTGGCCAAGAGTGATAATCGGCCGGTTGTTGAGATCCAACCTGAAGCTATTGCGGATGATATCATCTATTTATCAAAGCATGCTCTGATCTGTAAGTTTCTAGGGATTCGGGTATCCCTGTCCTTTTTGGAATCATGGGCTCGGCGTACCTGGTCTCCAGAGGGGGATATGGATGTTTTGTTGGCAGCCAATGGCTATTTTCAAGTGGTGTTCTCTTGCATGTCAGACAGGAATAAAGTTTTTGAAGGAGGGCCCTATTTCTACAATCAAGTGGGTCTCTTCATTAAACCTTGGCACGTGGGATTCAATCCCACAGAAGAGCTCCCTTCGCAGGTTCCGGTTTGGGTGAGATTACCATGGCTTCCTTTAGAATTCTGGAGGGAGGACATCTTCAGTTTAGTTGCTAGTCAGCTTGGAAAACCAGTTGGTCCCTCGAGACAAACTATGGAGAAGAAGGTAATTACCTATGCCCGGGTATGTGTCGAAATTGATTTGAATAAGCCATTGCCTGATTCTATCGAAATTCGGTTGGGGTCAAGTTCATGGATTCAGCAACTTGACTATGAAACGTTACCGTTTCGTTGTCGTCTTTGTCATGAATATGGGCATTTGCAGAGGGTGTGCCCCAAATCAAAACTTACAGAGAGTTCAAAAATAGGGTCGGCTGGTGCTCCTCACACCCAAGATAAAGGGAAGGCCCCTATGAGGGAGGACACGGAGGGCTTTATCCCTGTTCGAGGGCGTAACAGGGGTCGCGGCCAAAAGAGGACCTTTAAGGATAGACAGACAGATGAGGTTTTCAATAGGTTTGATGGGTTGGATGACTTGGAACAGTTTGATGGAACCATTGCTAACATGCCAGTTAGCCATGAGCTTTTGGAAGCAAAGGAAATAGGTGGGGAGGAGAACAATGTTGCTCTGGTCGATCCACAGGAGGGAGAGCTTGGTGCATTGATGGACACAACTACTCCTGCGAGACCTGTTGAGGAGGTGGAAACCAGTGGAGACAAGGAACTACAGGAGATTTCTGCTCATGCCCGAACCAAGGCTTGCACCGGTAATGTTCGGCAGGAGGAGAGCAAAAGCAAGGGTTCCCCTTCCTTTTTAGGTATTCATCAAAAAACCATTAGAAAAGACGCCCCGGAGAAGACTCTTAAGGTGGGAAGAAAGAAAGACCAGGAAAAGGTGAAATTAGTGGGAGAGACTTTAGTGGAGTCTGGTTCTGTGAAGACCATTGATTCCCACTTCCCTCTTCATCAGAAATGATCGTTCTTTCATGGAATGTAAGGGGGTTGAATAGCATCCCTAGACAAAAAGCTATTCGGGATTTGATTAAGTCTCATTCGCCTGAGGTGGTTTTTATTCAGGAAACTAAGTTACCCATTGATAGGATGCATGATACGGCTGCTAAGATTTGGCCGAGATGTCTTTGCCAGTGCATTGGCGCTCAAGGATGTTCTGGGGGATTGGCTCTTTTATGGGATCCTCGCAAGCTGGTCCCGCTGTGGTGGGTCTCTAGCAAGTCTGCTATTTCCTTGGTGGCCACGTGTTGTGTAACTGGTGAGATTCTTCTTTTCACTAATGTTTATGCTCCGATTGATTTTATTGGAAAAACTTTGCTTTGGTCACATATAGGCTATGTCCGCTCTCTTGCCCCTCTATTCCCTTGGATTCTGGCAGGAGATTTCAATGCTGTTTTAAGTTTGGAAGAGAAGCGGGGAGGTAATCCCAAGCTCGATCCCTCGGCAGGCCTTTTAAGGAGTAACATTGAAAGCTTGAGGGTGGTGGACATCACACCTTCCAATGGGTTGTACACTTGGAATAATAGGAGATGTGGGGCGGAAGCGATAGCGGAAAGATTAGATAGGTTCCTGGTTTCTTGTTTTTGGATAGCAGACAGTTGGATTACTAGTTCAGAAATTTTGGACTGGAGGGGCTCAGATCACTGGCCAATTCTTTTGACTGCTTCTAAGTTTCAGAGGACAAAGAATCCATCCTTTAGGTTTCAGCTCATGTGGTTGAGGGAGGCTTCTCTTCAGGATTATATCATTGCTTGGTGGAGGGAAGGGAAGCCTGCTTATGGCACCGCTATGTTTTCCTTTGTCAAGCAACTGCAGTATGTTAAGTTTAAGCTGAAAAGGTGGAACAGAGAATGCTTTGGAAATCTCTTTGGAGAGAAGAGAGAAGCACAATTGAGGGTGGACTATATTACTCGCCAAATCAGAGAACAGGGCTTATCTGATGAGCTATATAGAGAAGAAGCTGCAGCCGTAAAGAATCTAGAGGAATGGGAGCTCCGAGAAGAGATTTACTGGAAGCAAAAAGCTCGAATTGATTGGCTCCAGGCAGGGGACAGAAATACTAAGTTCTTCCACAACACTGTGAAGGACAGAAGAAAGGGGAGCGTCCTCAATTCTCTCATGACGGCTGAAGGGATTCTGCTTTCTTCTCATAGGGAGATTGCTTTGGAGGCTACTAGATTTTTTGGGAGTTTGTTTTCAGAAGACTCTGTTCTGGCTAGGGCTGAGGAGGATCTTGTTCTGGCCTGCATTCCCTCCTTGGTCACTCCTGAAATGAATGAGGCTCTCATTAAGCCCATTACTCTACCTGAGATAGAACTCGTTGTGTTTGGAATGAAAAAGGGTAAAGCCCCGGGACCAGATGGTTTTCCTATAGAGTTTTTTCAAGCCTTTTGGGAGATTGTCAAGATGGACCTCTTTGAAGTGGTGCAGGAATCCTTTCGCAACAAGCAGATGCTTAAGGCTTTGAATGCAACTTTCCTGGCTCTCATCCCAAAGAAGGAAGGAGCTAACTCCCTCAATTTCTTTAGACCTATTGCTTTGTGCAATGTGATGTACAAAATAATTACAAAAGTGATAGCTGAACGGTTAAAGCCATGGCTTAATAACCTAATATCTGAGGAGCAAGGGGGCTTTGTTACAGGGCGACAAATTTTGGATGGGGTTATCATAGCGGCTGAAGCTATGCACTCTATGGCGGCCTCCAAGGAAAAAGCTATGTTCATAAAGTTGGACATGGCCAAAGCTTATGATAGAGTCAGATGGAGTTTTTTGCAGAAAATCTTACAGGCCTTTGGTTTTGGTCAGGAATGGATAGCTGGGTTATGAGTTGCATAACTTCACCTTCTTATGCTGTCCTGATTAATGGTGAACCTTCAGATTTATTTGGTGCGGCCAGAGGCCTTAGGCAAGGGGATCCTCTCTCCCCTTACCTTTTCATCCTGTTGGCAGAAGGACTGGGAAGACTTATCAAGTCTCAAGTTAGTCAGGGAGGGATTCAAGGTTGGAAGTGGGGGCATGGCATTCCTCCTTCTTCTCACCTCCAATTTGTGGATGATACATCTTTGATGGGTGCTGCAAGGATTCAGGAGGCAGCTAGTTTCCGAAGAGCCTTGGACACTTATGTGAAAGCCTCAGGACAGAAGATTAATGAAGAAAAGTCACAAATCTTCTTCTTCAATACCCCCGCTTCTATTCAAGCTCGGATTGCGCATATCTTGAGGTTTCAAATTGGAAAGCTTCCTTTAGTGTATCTTGGCATCCCTCTTTCAGCCCAAAAGCTATCGAGGGGTGTTTGGCAAGAGATTTTGGATAAGCTCCGAAGCAAGGTGAGTCACTGGACTCACCGGTGGCTCTCAACTGCTGGTAGGATGACTCTTTTGAAGTCCGTGATCCAAGCTCTTCCTATCTACAGGTGTCTGGTGCAGTCAGCCCCTGCTAGTTTCATTAAGGACTTTGATGCCCTATCCAGGCAATTCTTATGGACAGGTAATTTGCTGTCCTCAAAATGGAGTTTGGTCAAATGGGATTGTGTTTGCAGATCAAAGCAGGATGGTGGCCTTGGTTTGAGGAAAACAAGTTTGAATGGTTGGGCTCTTGCTGCTAAGCTATTTTGGAGATGGTGCACAAGCCAGGATCAAGGCTGGGCTAAAATTCTTAATGTTAAGTATCTTGGTGGGGTGAATGGGAAAGAGGTTCCAAGGTACAGCCTGACTGGAAGAGGGTCCATGATTTGGGAGACTTTGAAGAAAGGGGCGCAGTTAGTTAAAAATGGTCTCTTCTGGATTTGCAATAGCGGTTCGGATGCCCTGTTTTGGGAGGATTCTTGGGATGGATTTCCTCCTATTCTATCTCAATACCCCCACCTTCAACCTTTATGTGACAGTTTCCTTGCAGCAGGTTGGAGTAAGGTTGAGGATTTTAAGGTGTTTTTAAGAGTGGGAAGGGGCGAGGTTGCCAGATGGAAAGAACCCCAAGAATGGCCTCCTGGGGGTTCTGAGGGAGAGAGAGAGACTCTTGTTAGGATTCTGGTTGGCAGAGCGTGTAACTCTTTAAGAGGAGCTGATACCCTCGCCTGGAGTCCCAATCCAAAAGGGAAGTTTTCAGTTGCCTCAGGCTATCAAGAGTTGGAAAGACAAAATTTTGACAGGATGGACATATCGTGGTGGAAACAAGTTTGGAATAAGGCGGCGTGGCCCAAGTGCAATTTCTTCTTATGGCTTGTGGTTCAGAATAGATGTCTTACCTGGGAGAATCTCCAGAAGAGGGGCTTTCATGGGCCCTCTATCTGCACTCTATGTAATCAAAGTGAAGAAAATAGTTCGCACCTCTTTTTCCAATGCTCTTTCACTAGGGTTATTTGGCACTGGTGGTGGGAAGCTTGGGAGCATGCCTGTATTCATCCTCACTCTCTGGTTGAGTTTTGGAATAGTCTTGGTAGACCCCCTTCTAAGACTTCCTTTCTGGAGGTGGCTTGGGATATTGGTCCAGGATTTATTATCTGGCAGGTGTGGCTGGAAAGGAATCGTAGGATTTTCCAGGATAAGACAAGGAGGGTGCAACAGGTGTGGCTGCAAGTAATCAATATGCTACAGGAGACTCTTGCTGCGAAGTGTGATCTCTCGGAGGATATTGCTCCTGGAGATGTGAGAGTGGTTCAAAAGTTGAACATTCTAGGTGCTGATCCTAGTGGTGCTCCTTGGAAGACACAACAAACCAGAAGCAGGAAAGCTAAAAGGAAGGTGTGTAGGGAAGGAAAGTGGTCCCCCCCCCTAGTGGGACTCTTAAGATCAATACTGATGGGTCTTCTAGGGGAAATCCCGGGCATGCTGGGGTTGGAGGAATTGGTAGGGATAGCTCGGGTAAGGTTAGTTTCTTTTTCTCTGAATATAAGGGAATTCAAACCAACAATTACATGGAGGCACTCGCTGTGCTCATGGCTATTGAAAGAGGTTGTGCTCTCGGATGGAGCAAGATGATCTGCGAGTCTGACTCTCAGGTGGTGGTGGATATGCTGAATTTGCAACGGATGGAAGATGTGGATTGGCATCTGGCAGTGGTGGGTAGACAAATCCTTAGGTTGAGCACCTCATTGGATGTTGTCTCTTTTTCCTATGTTCCTCGTGAGTGGAATAAGACTGCTGATTGCTTGGCTAAGTGGGCTTCTGATCGTGGAGAGGGATGGAGGATGGGAGATTGGACTCACCTGCCTCCGGAGTGTGCTTTGGATCTTGAGAATCTGGTCAAGGAAGATATGGGTAGTTAGTTGTGCCCCTTTTGGGGGTTTTTCTCTTCTGGTGTTGTTTTCTCTTTCGGGCTTCTGGCCCCTGCTTTTTGTACTATTCTGGTTGTTTCAATAAATTTTTACCCCTTTTAAAAAAAAAACTCTAGTTCAGAAATTCTTTTTTAAAAAAAACTAATCTTTTTTTTGGAAATCTATTAGATCTATAAAAAAATCCATTTTAATTTCTATGCATGTTTATTTTTTGTAAAATTTTAAAAACCCCCTAATAAAGGGTTATATTTTTAATGTTTTAGAACAGTTCATTAGTTTTGTAATTTTCTTTTTTTGCAATATTAAGCTAAATCTGTAAAAATTCACTACATTTTGCAAAAAAAAAATTTAGGGCTCTAGCCCTATTTTAACTCAAATTTGATCTTTAATAAATCCAAAAAATCATTTTTTTTTTTAAAAAAAACCTCTATCAACATAATCAAATATCTTTCTATTTTTTTAAAATAAAAAATCTGTTAAAATCTTTCTATTTTATTTTAAATCAAAAATCTGTTAAAATCTTTCTATTTAAAAAAAAAAAAAGCCCTAATGTTTTCTTTTCCAGAACTTTTATTTCAAAATAATATTCAAAGTTTTTATAAATAATACAAAAATAAAATATAAATCTTAGGGCTTCTGCCCTTGCAGGTTTCAAACCACTGCACCACAGCCTAGCCTCGGCCTTTGCTGCTCCGTCCCACCGCCAAGCCTCGGCCCTTGCTGCTCTGTCCCGCCGTGCACTTTACCATTGGCATTTGACTCCTTCCGCTGCTCGCTGCTCTCTGTGTTGTGACCTTTGATTTAAACCCTTCTTTAACTCTTTTTTATTTCCTTTGATAATGGTAACTCTTTTCTTTTCCACCCATTAATCTCACTCATTTCAAAAAAATTTCCCGCCCGTGCTTTATTTTCATTTATATGCACTTTATATTTCTTTTAAAACTTCGAAAAATCATATGCTTTCTTTAAGTGTTTAAAAAAGGTCTAAAGTTCTTTTTCATTCGATAGTCTTCTAATAAAAAGGTCTAAGTTATTTTATATATATTTTTTTTTAATAAAGCTTTTAAAGTTTTTAATTAATTTTCTTTAAAGTTTTTTAAAATTTTAGTTATTCATATTAAATTTATTTACATGTGTTTTGTTTTAAAAAATTATTATTATTAATTTAAAAAGGGGTCTATCTTTTTTCTTTTTACAAAAGGAGGTTATTTTTAAAATTTATCTAAAGGGATTTATTTTGTTCTACATTTAGATAAAAAAATTTTAAGAGGTTATTTTTAAAAAGATTCAATTTAATCAAGAGGGATATTTTTTGTGTACGCAAATATTTACAATAGTTATTATTTTTCTCATAAAGTTGTGAATTTTTTTTATTACAATCATGTCTACTTTAATTCCTGAAATTAAGTTGAATTCTTCTAACTATCATTCTTGGAAAACTCACATTTCTTTCATTTTTCGATTTAAACATCTTTTAGATGTAGCTACAGATCCTAAATCTAAACCAGGTTCATCTGCATCCAAAGATGAAATCGAAAAATGGAATCTCAAAAATGAGGAAGCCCTTGGCCTCATAGGTATCTCCATGTCACCCGAACTTTATGTTCATATTGGAACATGCACAACTGCCTATGAAGCATGGGCCAAACTCAAAACAATTTATGATAGTACAAATGAATCAAGAAAAATTCAAATTCAAGATCAACTTGAAGATTTGAGGTATTCTGATTTTAAATCTATGGATGACTTTTTATTGAAATTTGACGCTTTAAATAGTCAATTGGATGGTTTAGGAGTTAAATTAGATAATCTTAGATTAATTCATCTTATTCTTAAAAAGTGTCTTCCTAGACAATTTCAACAATTCATTACTAATATTCATGCTCAATTAGCTATTCCTTCTTTAGCTACTCAATTAACTTATGATATTTTTCATGATTTATTAAGACAAGAAGAGGCTAAGTTAATTCAGTTTGGTACTCTTAAGTCTAATGAACATGCTTTCTTATCTAATCATAAGCAAAATTTTAAACCTCATTCTAAACAACATTATAATTCCAAACCTCAGTATAATAATGGCAATGATCCTAGAAAGTTTAACTCTTCTAAGAAACCACATTGCACTTATTGTAATAAGGATGGTCATTGGCAAAATACTTGTTTTAAGAAGCAAAATGAGAAAAAGCCTATGAAGCAAAATAATCAACATCAAAATAAACCTAATAATAATAAGTTTCAAAATAATGCAAATCAATCTAGACGTGCTTTTACTTGTAGTTCTAATGTTTCTCAACCTCTTGAATGGGTTATTGATTCAGGTGCATCTCAACATGTTACTTCACATAAAGAAGTTTTTGAGTCTATGCAACCTGATATATCTAATGTTCCTCTTCAACTTGCTAATAATCATACTTGTAAAGTAGAAGCAATTGGAGATGTGAATGTTCCTAATGGTAAATTGCATGATGTTTTATATGTTCCTGAATTAAAGACTAACTTACTTTCAGTTGCTAAGCTTTGTCAAGATTATAAAATAGAATTTTACAAAGATATGTGCTATGTTATTGATCCAAAACAAAACAAGGTCATTGCTAATGCTAAATTAGACAATGATAATTTGTTCAAATTTTATGAGTTTGCTCAATCTAGATGCTCTTTAATATCTACCATTGATTTCAATGTTTGGCATGAAAGACTTGGTCATATAAATGCTAACAATATTGCTTTAATGCAAAAGCTTAATATGGTAGATGGATTGCCTAGTATTGTTCCATCTAAAATTGTATGCACAGGATGCATGAGTGGTAAGATGCATAGGGAGCCCTTTCCACATGGTCAATCATGGAGGGCAACTCATAAGTTGCACCTAGTTCATAGTGACCTTTTGGGACCCATGGAGAATAACTCCATCCAAGGATCAAGGTATGCACTTACTTTTGTTGATGATTTTTCTAGAAGAACTTGGATCTATTTTCTTCATAGTAAGGATCAAGTTCTTGATATATTTTCTGAATTTCATAAATTTGTTGAAAGGCAATCTGGTTTTAAACTTAAAATTCTTAGAACTGATAATGGTAAAGAATATGTGAATAATGCCTTTAATAGTTATTTGAAATCATTTGGTATTAAGCATGAGCTAACTATTCCCTATACACCTCAACAAAATGGTGTAGCGGAAAGGAAGCATAGAACTATTGTTGAAATGGCTAGATGTATGTTACATGCTAAAAATATGTCTTATAAATTTTGGGCAGAAGCTATGTTTTGTGCTACTTACATTATTAATAGGACTCCTACTAAAGCTTTAAAGGATATAACTCCTGAAGAAGCTTGGTCTGGTAGGAAGCCCAATCTTAAGCATTTAAGGATTTTTGGTTCAATTGCTTATGTTCACAAACCTAAACAAAAGAGGCAAAAATTAGATGCTAAATCTTCTTATCATATTTTTGTTGGTTATGATGAACATTCTAAAGCTTATAGAGTTTATAATCCTCTTACTAACAAAGTTAAAGTTGCTAGAGATGTATGCATTGCTGAAAATGGTGTTCATGATTGTTCTAAAGTGCATAATATTGATTCTTCTCAAAATAAAGTTATTGTTGTGGAGGATAATCCTCAAGTTGAAACTCCTCTTAACCCTCCTAATGCATCTCTTACTCATAGTGATAGTGATGATGAAAATGTTGAAATTTCTCCTCATGATTCTTCTTCAAGTGATGATACTCCTACATCTAAAAGAAAGCCAAAATGGTTTAAAAATTTGTTGCAAGAAAGTGAGGATTATTTAGCTAAAAATCCACCTAAAAGAAGAAAGGCAAATTATTGTAATCATCCTTTGATGTCTAACATTATGAATTCAAATGATCCTCAAACTTATGAACAAGCTAAAGATCAACCTCATTGGCAAAAGGCTATGCAAGAAGAATATGATACTTTAATTGCTAATAATACTTGGGATTTAGTTCCATTACCTCAAGGTAAGAATCTTGTTTCATACAAATGGTTGTATAAAACTAAGGTTAATGCAAATAATGAAGTTAGCAAGTTTAAGGCTAGATTAGTTGCTAGGGGCTTCTCTCAAGTTGAAGGATTAGATTATAATGAAACATTGGCTCCAGTAGCTAAGATGCCAACCATTAAATTAGTTCTTTCTTTAGCTTCTCATATGCATTGGCCTATTCATCAAATGGATGTTAAAAGTGCATTTTTAAATGGTGATTTACATGAAGAAATTTATATGTCTCAACCTTTGGGTTTCATTAAGGAAGGTAATGAAAATCTTGTTTGCAAATTGAAGAAATCAATATATGGTTTAAAGCAATCTCCTAGAGAATGGTATTCAAAGATCAATGCTTTCTTCTTATCTCAAGGTTTCATTAGAAGTAAAAATGATCCCAATTTATATATTAAGCATAGTGAAGATGATATTGTGATTATTATTTTATATGTTGATGATATAATTATCACTTCTATTTCTAACAATTTGATTAGTGATGTCAAGTCTCAACTCAATCAACAATTTCAAATGACTGATTTAGGCCTATTACATTATTTTTTGGGTATGCAAATTTGGCAAACACCTAAAGGTATTTTTATTTCTCAACATAAATATGCTCAAGATCTCTTAGATAGATTTAAAATGAATGATGCAAAGTGTGTTTCTACTCCTTGTGAATTCGGAACTAAATTAATGGTTGATATGGAAACTCCTTTTGTTGATCCTACTTTATATAGGCAATTAGTAGGAAGTTTAAATTATCTAACTCTTACTAGACCTGATATTTCTTATAGTGTTGGATTGGTTTCTAGATTTATGTCTAAACCACAACAAACTCATTTTAAAGTTGTAAAAAGAATTTTAAGATATGTTAAAGGTACTCTTAATCTTGGTCTTTTTTATGATGCAAATTGTGATTTTTCTTTAAAGGGTTATACTGATTCAGATTTAGGAGGTGATCCCAATGATGGGAGATCCACTTGTGGTTATTGTTTCTTTGTTGGATCAGGTGCAATCTCATGGAATAGTAAGAAACAACAATCTACTTCTCTTTGTTCTACAGAAGCTGAATATAAAGGTTGTACAAATGCATCTAAAGAGGCATTATGGTTAAGAAGATTACTTGAAGACTTGGGTCTACCTCAAAAGGATCCTACTCCTTTATATTGTGATAACCAAAGTGCTATTTCTTTGGCAAAGAATCCAATTTTTCATGCAAGGACCAAGCACATTGCTCTTCAACATCATTTCATTAGAGAGCAAATTGAAGACAAGCAAATTTCTCTTTTGTATTGTAAAGGTGAAGATCAAGTTGCAGATATTCTCACCAAAGCTCTTTGTAAAGATAAATTTCTCTTTCATTGTAAAATCTTGGATTACAACCCATTGAAGGGTTTGATGTAACCTCCCCAAGTAAAGCTTAAGGGGGGATGTTAGAAGATTAATCTTTACTTGGTAAAGGTTATTCTTTAATTGTAATTTTTTTATTAACTTGTAGGAATATTCCAATGGAATCCCTACAAGTCTTTTGTCTTTTTGTCATCTCACACATGTGTGAGGATAACTTATTTTTTAATTCCTTTATTAAGGAATATTTGTAACCATCTCCTTAAGAGGTGACACTTTGCACACACATAGATGAATGGTGGCATTCATTGAGTTGGGAGTTACATTCTAACTCCTCATTCTCACCTCTACTTATTGAGGTGCTTCTCCTCTCATTCTTCAAGATTCAAGCAACAAGCTAAGGCTGAAGCTCTCTCTCTATTTGTATTATTCTTTAGGCATTTTGCCTCCATTCATAATATTGGGGTTTTTTCTTGTTTTTTCCCCTTAACAAATTCTTGTGTCTCTCTTGCTTTGGTGGTGCTTGGTTTGGCTACTTCAACTTGTTTGGTAATCTCTTTCCTTCAAACAATTGCTTTTTAGTACTTTCCATTTGCTCTTTTTTTTCCTTTCAAAACTTGAAGTTGCCTCTTGGAGGCATATCCTTGCTTGGGTGCACCTGCACCATTCTCTCCAGCCAAAAAGAATTCCAAGTCCTCTTGGATTGAATCATTAGACTCTCCTCCCTATAGTCTTTTATGCCCTGCCACTTCATCTTCACTTTTGGTTTGAGTTGGTCTATGCCAACTTGCTTCCATTTCATCTTGACTCTATGAATCTGCTCTTTCTTGCCCTGAAGTGTTTCAATCTCTATTTGTCCTTCTCCAAACTGCTGTACTTTAACCTTCAAATGATTTCCTTAGCATAACAAAGAAATAATACAATACTTCTATCACAATACCTCCACCTATATTCAAATATTTTTAGATTTCCAATATCAACTCTTCCTTGATCATTTCTTTATCTAATCTTGACACCAACTCAAGGTCTTCTTCCTCTGAGATCATGTCCTTCATCACTGCTACATCTTCATCTTCATGCTTGGGAATAGCTATAATGTCTTCATCCATAAACTCTTCTTTTGCATCTTCAAACACTTCTTCTTTCATCTTCATTTGTCTTTTCCTTCTTTTTTCTATCTTCTGAATGGGCCATACCACCTTCTTTTTCACCACCAAATGTCAACTTATCATTTGCTTAATCATCTATTCCATCTTCATCATGGACTCTACATAAAAATCACTGAACTCTACATCCAATCTTCTCATCTCTTGCTTCAATGCTGCTATCTCTTTGTCTAACTTCTCTTTCCTCTTTCTCTTTTAACTTTCTTCCTTTTCCTACAAATGTCTTCTCAATATCTCCATCTTTCATATGGTCTCTAAGCAAGTCTCTCCTTGCTTCACTTTCTCTTAGCTTTCTTTGCCTTCTCTTGGTAGCAACCAGGTTATCTTCTCAACCTACACACAACCACAACACAAAACCACAGAACCATAAACCAACTCTCTTTTCCCAAATCCTTCTAGCTCTGATACCACTTGATTCAATCAAAGGAATAAACAACCTCACTTTATCATCAAAAACCTCAAAACCACCACTATACACTATGATTCTACATATTTTTGTGCAAAAACAGTCCTAGGGCATCATAATCTCTTATGCAAACCTTAATCTTCCACTCCGAAACCTTGAAATATGAAAGAACATGTAAAAATAAAGCTTCTTACCAAATTTTATCCCTTTCCACTATGTAAATTTGAAGAAACACAATTTTGTTTATCCATTGTTACCCTAGAACAAGGTTTCAACCCGCCTAAGGAAATTTTCATATAACTTCCACCATACTTAAAGGATTTTAATGAAATCAAGTGAAAATTAAAGAATATTCACAAGGCTATCAAGTATCATGGAGGAAGGGCTTTATGCACGAATCATGGCCGTAAAATGGCCAGAAACACATAAATTATAGAAAAATAACCAAAAAAATGAGAATTTCATCAAATTTCTTCTTCATACATCTACCACCAACCTTCCTCAAAGTGTATGAGGCTACGTCAAGCCTTTATAAGGCCTATACAATGCCTAAAACTAAACCTATAACTACCTACCTCTTCATATTCCCCTATTTGTCATTTTTTGCATTGTTGCAATATTGCTCATGACAACATTTAACAATTTTTTGCAACTTTTACATTGAAGACCCAATGACTCCAAAATGATTAAGAATGACCTAAAACAAGCTTATTATGATATTTTAGACCTTATTACAACATGAGATCAACATTTTTGAAATCAAAACTTGAATTTTCCTCTTGGAGGCATATCCTTGCTTGGGTGCACCTACACCACACTCACGTAGGTCACATAACAGTAGTGGGGTATTTGGGTTGAGGATGTCACCATATTAGTCACCTCATCTCTCACATAGAGATTAGTCAAGGCCATCGGGGTTAGGATAGAGAGAAGGCATGCCACCCTCAGGACACTCACCATCAAAGGATAGGGGCAACATGGGCTAACCCGATTTTGTATATGGACACATGTATATTTCGATTGAGCCTATGAGATCCATTTTTTATAGTTACTCAATTTTGTACTATGACACTTTTTTTATATATACAAGATACATCTTTTTTGGTAGTGACTATGTGATGTGTATGTTCTATATGCATGTTTTTATGTGATTTTTATCAATGTTATGCATTCTATTCAATATGATGGTTCCTTTATGATGTATGATTATGTTGATGGATGGATGGGTGCATATGATATTAATGTATGCTTATATGTATGACATGATGTGATGTATAAACATATAATGCTTATGATCTATGATGGGATATTATGCTTATATGATTTATATGCAGGATGACATTATATGTTCATGACATGTTATGCCATGTTTTGTATGATTTTATGTGGATGATGATTCTAACAATGTTATGCAATGCTATCTTTTTTTTGTGTTTTTATGTAGTATACATGACTTATTATGTATGTGATGATGATGATAATGTTCTAACATGATTATGGATACAGTATGATGTAGTTAATGCATTGTTTTTTTGTGTCATAGCACACCATCAAGATGACTACGAGGACTGATAGAAGAAATGTTAGTGAGAAGAACTAATTAGGAAGGAATGAAGAATGGTTAGATGGACCATCCATCCAAATTAAGATTGATGTATGCTTGATAGTATTTGAGCTTTTAGTAGTACATGTTTTTATCATTATAGAGTGTTTTATTATGGGACAAACATATGTATGCACACCAAAGCATGAATTGTGATGGTAACATTTTTTTTTTCCTAAAGATATGGATATATGGACAAGTGGATATGTGCACCAAGTTGAGACAAACCTTGGTGACATTAGTATCTGTTGTCAAAGATTCAGACACATCATACAAGGGGTGCCTAGATTCATACTAGTAACAATAGAATCTTGTTAGAATATGTGAGGAAGTAGCCATAGGGCATGTTCATCATGATGCAAGAAAGTGTTAGTTGACCTTTGACTTGAATAGGATGTTTTGATTATGCCAAATGGAACCCCAATCACACACAAGGACCTTAGTTTCCCCAATCATATTATCAAGACAAACCACAAATAGAAATCAACAAAAAGAAACATCATGATCCATCATCACTACTCTATTTACTTATGGATATCATCAAGTAGCATAGGAACATGACATAAGATAGATTAGATAAGATAAGACTTAACTAGACCAAATGAGTCCACATATATTTAGATCTTCTTGTCCATTGACATGTGTTTCATATGATTCAAAATATTGTGTCTAATTTAAGGAATGAAACATTTTATGTAAGACACCTAGTCTAGTTTTGATAATGTAACAACCTAGAAGACAAATGATTATTGATAAGATAGGTAACGTTGATAGATATGTAGACAATTGATCAGCTGGGTTGAAGGCTAGTTTGGGAGTTTCATTTGTTATTCCATGATTTGTTAAGCTCAATCTCTTTAAGATGCTCCATTTTTATTTTACTCGCCTACTAGTTCTTGACAAGGGATAGTTTTATTATGGAATATGGATTGTGATGAAGTTTATTATGACAAACCATAAGGGAAAAACCTAGGCTTCAGGGGTTCATCAATGATGGCCTTGCCTACATGATACACACAGAGGCTACATAGTTCAATTATTTGGACTGACATTAGCACATGCTTGATGGCCAATGTTGTTTTTTACTTTTTTTGACATTTTATGATTGTTTTGGATTTTTAAGGAATATTTGGATGTTTTTGGATTTTTCTAAATGTTTTGATGTTTTTGTTTTTTAATATGATAGTTTCCTTTGATGTCATGTCTAAGATCATTTTGAAACTCTAGATTGAGAATTGCCCCCAGTCAGGTACAAGAGTAGTTGTTATGAAAGGAATGAATATGGTAAGCAGTTGATGCTAAATATTAATCATTCTTGGACCATGAGAAGGGTGAGAAATCTTTTATTATGAAGGAGCTTGTGCTTGGTTTATTATGAATGGAATATGAAAGAATAGTGATAGATGGTAGAGAGGTAACTAACTACAAATGGTGTTTATTTACTAGGTTTTCACCATGGTACTTATCTAAAGCACCACCAAAATGGATTTCACTATAGGATGAATTATTTCTCTTTTTCTTATCTTTTTCTATTTTTCTATTTTTCTATTTTTCTATTTTTAATTTTTTTATTTATGGGATCTCTAAAATTCATGTATAGTACTTACGAAGACCTACATGCTATTGATAGGATCAGATAGTGGTTCACCTTCAGGAGTAGCTAGTTGATAAGCACCAAATCCATAAGCTACAGTAATGATATAGGGACCCAACCAATTAGGTTCAAACTTTCCTAGTTTTTCTCGCTCCAATTAATTCTTGGGGTTCTCTTTTAGGACTAGATCATTTGTTGTATCTATGTTGGATACAATTCTAATATTCCTATAGATGGACTAATGTAGTTTATCTTCTTTCATCTAACAACTCTAGCTCATGTAGTCAGGTGACCCGATATTCTTCATCATTGATGAATTGTTGTATAGAAATTCTCAATGATGATAATTTGACCTTAATTGGAAGGATAGCTTTGAAACCAAAAACTAGGGAATAGGGTGTAGCACCTGTAGGAGTACAAATGCTTGCATGATAAGCCCATAAGGCAAGATTTAGCTAAATATGCTAGTTTCATCTAGTGTCATTAATAGTATTTTTAAGGATTTTTGTGATGGTTTTATTTGACGCCTCCACTTGACCATTACCTTAGGGATAATACAGAGTGGAAAAGTGACATTGGATATGGTACTTCTCACATAATTCTTGGATGTCTTGGTTTTTGAAGGAACAACTGTTATCTATGACTATAGACAAGGGAACACCATACCAACATATGATTTAGTTCAAGATAAATTTTGTAGTTTGCTTATCGGTGATGTATGTTATACGTATGGTTTCAATCCATTTGGTAAAGTATTTTGTTGTAGTGATGATGAATTTGTGGCCATTAACATATGTAGCGTGGACTTTTTTGACATGGTTGAGTCCCCATTGAGAGAAGCACCATGGTGATGTAACCAGCTATAATCCCTATACTAGTACATGTATGAGGTCTCCATGTACTTGAAACTATCAAAAATTGTTCACAAAGTGATAGGCATCACATTCCATGGTCAACCAATAGTATCTAGTCCTCATGATCTTCTTAGCTAAAGTAGGACTACTAGAGTGAGCTCCGCATATACCATCGTGTACCTTATGTAAAAGCATTTGTGCTTCTTCCACGTCGATACATCTAAGTAGAGTACTATCTAAACTATGGTAGTATAGGGTTTCAATGATGATAACATATTTAGACTCGTCAAGTAAAGGTTTTTCTTTGATTATTGGAAAGTCAAGAGGTAGAATTTGGTCATGTAGGTAATTGTATATATCTTTGTACCAAGGAGAATCAGGACCAACAATTCTCTACACGAGCTCAAATTCAAGGACATCGAATGTGGGGATCAACAATTATTCCACTAATAATTCACATTGATGCACATTGTTAGGTATGTCCAAGAGAGATCTATAGTAGCCATTGCATCGACTTCCTTGTTCTAGACTCGTGGAATCTACTCAAATATGATTTCATCAAAGTATTCCTTAAAACTACCAATGATTTTCTTGTAATGCACAATTTTTTCATCCTTTGTTTGATATTCATCATTGACCTATCAGATAACCAACTATGAATCACCATAGACATGCAGGTGCTTGATTTTCCATTTTATAGCTTCTCTAAGAACTGTTAGCAAAGCTTCATTTTTACAATGTTTTTAGTGCAAGGAAATGTTATCTTGTAAGATTTAGGGAGTGTATACCCCTGCAGTGTTATGAAGAGAACTCCTACACCAAACCATTGTGAGTGTAGGATCTGTCAAAGTATAGCTTCCATGTTGTAGATGTGTCTAATGTAAAAACTACTTCATCAAGAAATTTTGATACTAGAGGTTGAAATGCAAGAGTAGGATCATTAGCTAGTTGATCTGCTATTATCTATCCTTTTATAGCTTTTCTTTCAACATACTTGATATAAAACTCACTAAAGAGCATTACCCACTTTGCTAATCTACCCGTTAGATTTTCCTTACTAAGTACGAAAGAGGATCTATCTTTGCTATCAACTTAGTATAAAGATTCAACATATAATGTCAAATATTTTGTGCTGCAAAGACTACTGCTAGATAGGAACACTTAATAGGAGATTAATTGAGCTCGTACCACACAAGTGTATGACTAATGTATTATATTGCTCTTTCCTTATCATTTTTTTCATTTTGTGCCAATAGAGTTCCTAGTGTTGATGACATTGTTGATACATACAAGATAAGTGGCTTCCTATCAATAGGAGGCATCAATACTGGTGGTGACAATAGGTAATCCTTAATTTCCTGAAATATTACTGATATTTTTCGGTCCATTTGAATGGAACATCCTTTCGAAGAAGATACTAAAAGGGATGACACTTGTCCGCTATCTTGCAATGAAACTTTGGATTGACTATAGTTTAACTTGTAGACTTCTTAGCTGTGTTAGATTGGAAGGTGGAGGCATGTCGATAATAACTTTCACCTTTGTAGGATCACCTTTGATGCCTATATGAGAAACAATATATCCTAGGAGCCTCCCAAAAGTTACCCCAAATGCACACTTTTTTGGATTTAACCTTTATACTCTTCCAATCTAGTGAAGATCTTATCCAAAATAGCCAAATGATAATCTCTTGTATGATATTTTCTAGTAGGTCATCAACATAGTCTTCCATTAGTATGTGTATCATGTCATGAAAGATCATAGTCATAGCCCTCTGCCCCAACATTTTTAAGAATAAAGGGCATGGAATTCCAATAGTAAGTACCCCATGGATAGGTGAATGTTGTCTTATGTTGATCCTTAGGTGTAATTTTGATATGATTATAGCCAAAGAATCCATCCATTAATGAAAACATCTTGTATCCTACTATGATATATGTAATCATGTCTATGTTTGGTAAAGGAAAATCATCCTTCGAACAAGCTTTATTCAAATCACTAAAGTCGATGCAGATTTGTATGCCCCTGGCTAGAGTAGTGATTGGTACCAAATTTGAAATCCATTATGCATAATCTATTGGTCTTATGAAACCATCTAATAGTTTCTTCAAATTAGCTTTGACTAGTAAGGTGATTTGTGGATGTATCTTCCTTAGCTTATGCTTGAAAGGTTTTGCATTTGGAGGCAGAGGTAAATGGTGGAGAACTAACTTAGGGTCTAGTCTTGGCATGCTTGCATAAGACCATGTGAAGTTGATCTATCACTTAGTGAAAAATTCGATGAAACTAAGCTTTTCCATATTTGTCAAGGATGTTGCAAAGTGTATGATCTTCAGATTCTCAAGTGTACTAATGTTGACTTCTTTTCACTTTTCCTCTAAGATTGGGGATTTCTCTTAACACATGATAATTACGTCCAACCTTCCATCCTTAGGTGCCTCAGAAAGGTTTTCACCCTTAGATACATCCTTTATCATTTTTTTTTCCATGTCTAAAGGTGCCTTTTGGTTTTCACCTAGAGACTTGTTCTTTTTTGTTTTTTCTATTTTGTGACTTGAAGGTGGGATAGAATCCCCAAAGTATGCAGTGGTGTCGAGGTCTATAGTGAAACTAGCCTTCTGATCTCCATCTCCATGAGGTATACCTTCTCAAATTCCCATGAACTCAGTGATTGCTTCATTGTTTTCAAAAATATCTAAGCACGACAAACCTTGTTGATCCCAATTGATTAATTAGGGATGGACTAATGGCATATTATCATCACTATTTGCAAAGCTTAAGGATGAAGTAGAAATAGTGAAGATTGAGGAATCATCGGGGTCCCAAAAGGAATCTATCTAGGCTTGGCCCTTAATAGTTTGATTGGTGGGGGATTTAGGTTTAATACTATTCCTACAAGTCTTGAAAACTTCAAAAGCGTTAGCCACTTTCTTCAAAGATACCTTTGTACAAGGAGCATTCACTTTCAGTGGTGTGTAATCTATCCCTTTGTTCTTCAATCATTTGCTCATTAATATAGGCTTAGTCATTGTTTATTTTTGTTGTCCTAGGTCACTATGACCATTGTAGCCCTTTTGTTTCATGATGTCAAATCCTTTACCATACTTATCGACATGTAATTTAGCATGTATTTCATCCTCTTTGTCTTCGTAAATCCATTTAGAGAGGTCTTCATCATTGGATTCTTTTCTTGGCTCGCCCCACTTGGTGAAGATCATAGGAGGGTGATACTAAATTGTTACTTTAGGATCATTTTTTATATGATATGGCTTGTCATAGTGTTTCGATGCAGCTGGTAACTTTCCTATGAAAAATAGGTTTTTAATGTTGTACATCTATCATCATGGACTTGGACCTTGCCTTCAGGGTATGTTTTAGGTAAAGCCAAATGTTTTGATAAGGAAGTAGGTTCGATATAATGTGATGAAGTGGAAGGTGAAGCTTCACTATGACTAGGTACTTGACGTTTAGGGGTGCCCCTCAAGTTGCTGCAATATTGGAATGGAGCAAGATCACCATAAATAGTAATGATTGTGCCATTATATGTAAATTGTAAACATTGTGATAAGTTGACAAGATAGCATTCATGACATGGATCCATGGGTGTCTAAGTAGAAGGTTATAAGGGAAGTCCAAGTCCAAACTTGAAACACTGTGTCTTGTATAATAGGACCCACTCTAATTGGAACAACAATAACACCCTTGGAGGAGCACTTTGCATCATCATATGCCCATATCACAATCCTTTTCAACTTGTCCATACAAGCCTTCTAGAATACCATGGTAGTAACTAGTTTTAATGTATAAATGTTCAACCCAACTCCACCATCTATTAGAACTTGTCTGATTTTATGTTTGTTGATGTATACTTCAATATGTAAAGGTTCAATGTGATTAGGGTTATATGAAGTACAATATTTCTCTATCAGTATTATGTGATGGGTGGTAGCTAAGAACCCTACCATGGCCTGAAATTGATTCATGTTCAGGTCGGTTGGAACAAAATAAACTTGTAATGCTTTATCTATGTTTACCTTATGCTCAGGAGAGATACGTAGCAACTCAAGAATTGACATCTAAGCAAGGGTTTTCCCAAGATGATCCAATAAATTATATTCATGTGCCGGTTGGGACTTAGAAAGGGCTCCCTACAAAGTCACCTTTGATCATTGGGTAGTAACCGCACATTCATGATTTTTATTCTTTATGGTGATGGTAGATACGTTGTTATCAAATGGTTAGATATTGTTAACTGTGTACTTGTAAGTAACACTGGTATAATTTTCTTGGTTTTTACCACCTGTTCTAAAACTAGAGGCTTTCCCTAATCCATGAGTTTGTAAAGGATCTTTAAAGATTGTGATTTGTGTTTGAGGATCCTAGTTGGTTGTTAATTTGTATATCTCCTTGTTGTATATGATCTTCGATGATGTTTTTTAGTTTAAAGCAAGGATATGTTCTATGTCCTTTCATTTTGTGGTACTCATAAAATTCAATATCATTCCACCAAGACGGTTTAAATGATCTTGGTTCATAATGTCTTATCTCTGGTAATTGAGTGACATTGTTTTGTAACAGTTTCTTTAAAATTAACTTAGCCAGTTCCCCTAAGGGCATGTATTTTTTTTGTGGTTGGGATTTCCCTTGGATGACCATGTGGTGTTGTGTTCGGTTTACATTGGTTGTCTGCTCATTTTTTGTGGTGGGTTATTGTTATTTGTCATTGTAGGTCCTTTTAGACTTATCATAGGATGATCTTTGTTAACGACTTTAGCATCTACTACATCATCATTTGTCACATTTTTATTGCATGAATAGAATTTGTTCTTGTCATTTTAATGGTAAGAATAACTATTGTTCTCCTTAAAAAATGTGACTAGCCCTTTGCTAATAAGGGCTTTCTCAATGGCATGGACACTTACTAGCAATACTAATATTTTCCATGAATATCTATACTAGTTGTTTTCCTGGTATATGGCATGGACACTTACTAGCAAGGATTCTCCACCTTTGTAAGAATGCAATGAAGGTTTTTCCATCCTTTTGTTTTTGTTGCATAAATTGATAATGTTGATGTCATTTGAAATGTTATATCAGAAGTGTGCTATAAATTTTTCCATTAATTTGCTCCATGTTATGATGTCTAGAGGTAGAGGTGCAAACCATTCAAGGGATTGACCTCTAAGACTTCATGGGAAAATTCTCATTAGGTAGGTGTCTTCATATGCTATGTCTAAGAATGTCGTATGAAATTTGCTCACATGTTCGATAGGATCTCCCTTTCCTTTATATTTTCCATATTTTGGAATGATGATGTTTGTTGGTAAGGGAGACATGTAAATGCTCATGTCGAATGAGTAATGACATAAGTCCTCTACCGATTATGTTTTCTTGTTTCCAGTTACCTACATATTTGACATTTGTTGTTGCATGGTTTGTAAGTGTATAGCTAGAAGATCCATAGGTGATGGTGTCGTAGGATTTGTGTTTGATTGCAAGTATTGTGTCAAACATTATGATGATATGAGTTGGAAGTGTATCCATGCATGTTTTGATTTGTTGTATCGAAGTGATGTTGCATGGGTGGGATGTTTTGTTGAAAGTGTTGTGAAAGTTGGATTAGGATTTAATTGTGGTGGTGGTTGATTAAAACCATATGTGAAAGTGAAACCAAGATTAGCTGGTTGTTTTTGTGGTGGTTGATTGGAGTTGGTATTTTGAATTTCTCCAAAAAAGGATCTATTCCTTGTCGTAGGTACATTTGTGTTATGCAAAGTGGGCGTTGTGTTCACTTGCAGTCCTGAAAACAAAGGGTTTGTCCTTCGTACTTTACTTCCTAGTGAATTTTGGTTAGTGACATTATGTGTTGCAGGTGTAGTGCTAGTTTGTTGTGTTGTAGTCTGAGAGCTAGAAGCAAATGGATTTGTTATTTGTTTGTTGAATGTGGGAGTTGGTGGGATGTGAATAGTTGATGTGAAGTGTGAATTTTGACCAAGTGGCAAGCCTGTGTTCAACTATTGTGATGATGTGTTAGGTGTTGATGGTGGTTGATTAATGGCACCTTGTCCTTGTGACACTGTGCTTGGTGCTTCCCCTATGATTGTGGAAATGTCAAAGTCAACTGGAAGCCAAGATCTACTTTTTACAAGTACAAAGAAATATTTATTAGGGTCTACAACTATTAGTTCATCCATGATTCAAAAGATTCTAGGATCTTGTGAAGCATTATCTATTTCTTTTGGTGTTAGCCCTTGTTATACTTCATGTAAGGTATAGTTGTGAAATAAAGGTGGAGTTCGTGACTGTTAGTTTACTTGATCATTAGAGGTTTCCCCAAAGTGCATGTCACTAGTGGGGTTGTACATGTGATTGAATGTAGAATCCATCCCTTTTCGTTTTATTTGTGAACGTGTGACAACCATAAAAGATTATGTTTGGACTTTTTGGATATTTTGGTGTTTTTGGTATTTTTAGAAAAAATTTTGGTGTATTTGGATTGTGGATTTTATTTTATTTTTTGAAATTTTTGACATTTGTAGGGATGAATACAAGACTAGTATGAAGTTTAATCTATATTTTTTGGATTTTTTGATAAGATTTTGCAAATGCAAAGACCCTAGATTTTCTAACTTTTTGACCCTAAAAGGAGATTACTTAACAATTTTTTGGAAGGACTAACATAATCTAATGAAATTGTATAAACCTCAAAGAAGGAAAAAAGATGTTGATTGACAAAAAGTCAAATTTCAACTAGAATTTTAAGTTAAAACCCTTCTTTTGTTGATGGGATAAATTTTGGAAAATGTGAGGTGTCAAGACTTTCATGAGATGACCCTAGACTGATAGCTAATTTGTTTTGTTTTTTTATTTCAAATACACTAAGACAAATTTCTAAGACTTGAGATGACTCTAGGGATGCAAGTTTAAATCTAGGTAAAATTGGAAAGTTTGTTGAAAATGCAAGATTAAAGCTAGATTAAGACTTTGTTCTGATACTGGTTTCTATGTAAAATAAGATAATTATTTTGTACATTCCAAAATAGACTTTGATTTATCTTTGTGACAGATGCGGAAAAGAATATAACACATGCAGTATAGGGACTAAAAAATGTGATGCATAGAAACTGACAATTGTGTTGCAAACTATAACATATGTGTTGCAGGTCTCAACAATTATGGGACAAACACAAATATGTTGCTAATTTAAATAGTTATGGGTTTCTAACTCTATAAAAAAATTTGACACAAATGTGGTTTTGTTTTAGATAGTTGCATTACAAATAGAGGCAGTTGCAGTTTTCTGATAGAGATAGATGCATCACATAGTTTCTGCATTGCAAAAACACAATTGTGGTGCATAGGTTAACAATTGTGGTGCACTGGCTATTTAGTGAATAATTGTTTCCTAAGTGACTCTATGACTTTGATTTTTTTTAGTTTTCGACTCCAGACACTTGTGAAAACACAAAAAATAGTATATAGCAGAGAAGAATAGTTGTGACTTTGAATTTTGGTGACAAGGATAAATTTTGTGTGTCTTCTTCCACAAGATCACACTAATTGGTTGCACTGTTCTTCGCAATAAAATTAGATCATAAATACACAACCTATCTAGTGGGTAGATCGGGTTTATCAATTTATATTAGACCCACTCCAAAATACATTCCAATGAATGGACGACTAGAGTATACCAAGGTCATATACCACCTTGATAAAGCTTACCCTAGAAGGAAAAGTTCCTTGCAGGGGGTTATTATTGCCTCAACAAGGGTCAACACATAGTAACTTCACATGATGATGCTATCATGTTGCACCAATATAAATTGACGACCAAAAAGGACTTTAGGTTTCTAAACAAAAATGTTTGTAGTAGACAAATCAATGAACAGTGAGCCCGTTAGATATACCTAAGTCGAGGAGGGGTTTCCTCTCTACTCATCACCTCCCTATCTCGATGGACCAAGGGTCATGGGACTTAGCTTGAAGGAAAGTGGCCAAACCTTAGGGTACAACTTTCGTTCTCCCCTCTTTTCTATACTGTGCTTGAACACAACGGTTGAGATTGAACCTTGGGGTGATGAACTCCCCATGTAGGTATCCTATTGTAATAAATTAATATGATGTGACTTTTGATCCCCAAGATTGTTCTTAGGAGTTGTGAGAGGAGAGCATGTGTTACACCACTCAAGAGTGCATATAATAAGACTTGTGAACAAGTAACTTTTTTTATTCCCCAACTCACGCTAGGTGCAAGGGAAGAGCATGCTTTGTTAAGGGCTCACCATTTACATAAAACAACTATCTTATTTTTAAGCCCAAACAAAATTTTCTAAACTAATAAAAAGAAAATACAAGGTTTTGGTAATTTCAAGGGAAGAGCATGTTTAGATTTTGTCTTTAAACATTGCACTATGATAAAATTGTTAGTAATTTCAAGGTTTTCTTTCTTTTCCCAATGAAATCCATAAATCTGATAGAATTAATTAGTACCTGAAATCCTATTCTACTAAAATCATATTGTAAATAAAAAATTAGAACCTAAAAACCCAATTTTACCTTCCTAACATATGTGGTGCTCTGTCAAAATAGATGCGATGCACAATTGCAGCTCCCAAACTGACAAATGCAGTGCACAATTGTAGCTCCCAGACTGACAAATGTGGTGCATAATTTTACCTTCTGAACAATTGTGGTGCATAATTGTGGCTCCCAAACTAATGAATGTGGTGCTCTATCAAACAAATGCAATGTTGTATATGACGATTGCAGTGTTGCTTCTCTGTTGCATAACAAAACCTATAGATGCACACATTTACAAAAAATGAAGGAAACAATAACCTAAAATGATAGATTCAAGCGTTAGATTATAAAAAAAACAATGTCTAACCTGTGTAATTAATAAAATAGTAGAGAATAGTAGAAATAACATAAAAATGAATAACAATCAGATGTGGTGCAGAATGGGACAAATGCAACACAAAAATCTATGCATGCGTCAAACACATAGATGTGGTGTTGTTCTTAATAGATGTGTCACTATTTTTATCAGATGTGGTGTTGCTCCTATGTATGAAAATTTCTCAAAAATTCACAAAAAAAATAGTTATCTTCACATCAAGTTCACCATTTTATCGATTGAAAAAATGAGATTTATCTTAAAGGGTAATGAACTAACTACAACAACCACTAAAATTGTAATTCAATACCAAACTCAATCCAATCCAGTCAATGAAGTACAATCAACACAATGAAATCAAATGCTAAATCAATGCAATTACCTTCCTTGTGTCAACTTGATTTACCTCCATTGTTCTTCTTTGTATTGATTTGATCTCAGTTATGTGTGTACGACTTTGCTTCAAGTTCAATATGAATGAATAAGATGAACATATGTAAAATGCCAAATATTTTTGGTTAGCCTTTAAAGAGGAATGAGAGCTACTTTTATAGAATTGTTTTATTTGAATGGACGATCAAGATTAAGAGGTGGATGATCAAAATCAAGGGTCAAGAATCCTTGAGAGGAACTTATGAAAGAGTCAACTGACTGCAACTAGCTACAAGATTTTAGTTAACTTTTTGCAAGGAGAATTGATTGATTAGTTAAGGGATTTGATTATTTTGTTAACTCACACTAAGTGGGAGTGAACTAACAAGTTGATTACCCAGTCAACTAAGAGAGAGTGTTTGTTACGAATGAGGTGGAAATGCATGAGATAATAACTAATTAAATTAATTAATTATTTGAGGAATGTGCAAGTGAGAATTAGATAAATAAATAATATTGATGAAGTGGATAGTGTTGAGAGGATATAGGATAATTAAACAATTAAAGTAATTATTTAATTTAGAAGGTGGGTGAACGTTAATTAAATAACTAATAATTATTTAATTAATTTAGAAGAATAAGGTAATTGAAGATGTAATTAAAAAAATAAGATTTATTTAATTAATCAGGATAGAATAAGGAATTAAAGACATAATTTAATCAAAACAATCAATGATAAAGTGAGTTAATTAAATAGCATAAAGTCATTTAATTAATAGTGGAATATGAATTAGATAAAAATAATTAAATAATTTAATATTATTTAATCATTAGGGAAAGATGATAATTAGTGTTAAAATGCTAGTTCGCAGGATGGAACAATTTCAAGTATCTACGTGCATGCTCCTTAGTTCATTTTTAAGTTTTTCTAGTTAGTGAGACACTTCTCTTCTTATTTCATGTAGTACAATACTATTTAGAAAATGGTTTGAAAAATATATATAAGATTTTCTTTGAGCTAAGTAACTTATTTTTACCTTTTCAACAAACTTTCATTTAGCATGAGAATTTCATTTCAAAGGTTAACTTCCTTTCAACAAATTTTAATTTAGCAAAAGAATTGCCACTCATAGATTAACTTCAAATTTTAATAATTTCAATTTTGTACATGTGTGTAATTTTAATTCCTAGTTTAGAAGCACTACAAGTTTAGGTTTTCATAGACAACCTTGGGAAATTTCCCTAGTTTGACAAGATATATTATCTATTAAAGTGAAAGCTTTAACAACACCTCATCAAGATAGACTTTCTATTAGTGATTTAAGTTTAGGCCAATACAAAAAAAAAATATGCCCTATCATTTCAATAAAATTTAATTGATGTATAATAATCAATTTCATCTCTTTATAATTTCAAGTCCTCAACATTGTATGCACCTTGTCCTAAATAATATGCCTATTTTTTGTTGTAAAATAAATGACCTACCATAAAGAGTGATTGCAAATCACTATGGTAATTCATGATCCTTGGATTAAGATTATTGGCTAAATCAAATGTGTTTTTCATATGCACTCAAGACTAGAAAATTTGAGTTTGATTATTGAACGAAGTGTGCGCGAAGCAGGAAAACCCTAATCTCTGAATCTAGAAAGCAACCACAGCTCGTTCCAAGGCCCCACAAGCTACACAATCATTAGTTTTTGATCCCATATGATAGTTGAATCCCAAGGCAACGATAATGAAAAAAATCAAGGGAACATGGAGCCCTCGAAATTGAAAAATCCAAGATTGCAAACTCTTCATATAATCTCACGACCATGGATGATGTAGAATTTGTAGGCCCATAGCGAGGTTTACTTGAGAGACTCAAGATTCCTCAACAACCCATGATTTCACAACTTAAGGGAGATTCCTCCAACCCCACACCTTAATCCAACAACAAACATGATAAAATCATCTAGAATGAAACCCACTCGACCCTTCTTGACGGTAATGTTGAAGGTAAAACCATTACCTTTGAACTCCCTAATGATATTACTGATGCAATTTTTGAATGCAAAGCTAGAACAGTTATTCTCTTTTTCCTTAGAGGAGTCCCATCTGAACAAGATTTCTTTAAATGGACTTGAAACACCTAGGAAACAAAGGGTTGGGTTATAGAATCGTTTATGGGTTTGGGTAGGGGTTATGTTGCATGTACCTTTGTGGACCTAGAACATGCATGGACAATCCTACAATATGGTTCTTGGATAATCCTATGGAAAAACATGTTATGTCCAAGTTTGGGACATTGATTTCCATCCTGAAGGTATTTCAAAGTCCAAATATCTAATGTGAGTTGAGTTCCCATTCTTGAATCTTGCTTTCTACCCCTTCATGAATGACATAGCTTCCCAACTTGGTAGAGTTTTGTGGTGCAAAAATAGCACTAATAAATTGTCCAACCTATGTGTTCAACCTTGTGCTTGCATAGAAATGGACCTTACCCAACCCCTTCCAGATACCATCAAACTTGTTAGATCAATATTTTTTTTTTATCAATGAATTTCATATCTGAACAAACCAAACATCCAATTCTATTGTCATCGAGAAGGACACCTTATTCGTGATTGTCCTATTTGTAAACCACGTTCTACACCTCCACCTTCTCCCGACTCCTGCAATACCATTCCATCTCCCTTTTCATCCACCCCTAATCACATTCCTACCTCTAATTCTCCTTCCCCAACATCAACCACTTCCACTCACCCACCTGCTACCACCCCCATCTTACTGCAGCCCCCTCCTCTCTGCCTAAACCCCCGTCTATTCTCGAGTCACCTTCTTTTTGATATGTTGTCGTGGGTGACAACACCAAAGCCTTTAAATAAAGGAAGGATCTTACTTCTTCTACCAATAACTCTTTTTCTGAGCAAAGTTCTTGATCATAGGCAACTCCTTCCCTGCATGCATGGTTCCAATCTCAATCTTGTTCTCATGAAAGATCTAACCTAGCTCAGTCATTATCCCTTCAAGCTTTCCAATCTTAAAATCAGTTCAATGCCCTCCTGGTGGATGAGGAAACTCTCCCCAATTCATCCCAATGAACTACAACATCCAATCATAGAATGTGGGGGGATTAACAATCCCCTCATGGAAGTATCATGTTAAGCAGTCTATTCATATTAATCACTTTGATATTATCATGTTGCAAGAAGTGAAAGATAGCTATATCCATCTAAAAACCACTATTTCTTCCATATGGAAGGATTCCCTCTTCTTTCATACCAACCATTATGAGGGTTGTGTTGGAGTTGTTATTGGCCTTGCCCCTTGGCTTGCAAAACATGTGGTAGCTTCTGGGAGTGACCCTAATAACTCTTGAATTTGGGTCACCATCATCATCCATGACATCCTCTATGGATTTTGTTCTATTTATGCTCCCGACACCCTCAGAAAGGACTCTACTTTGGGAATGGGTGCACTCTTTCCTTCCTAATGTAGATTGGTTACTTGGGTGGGATTTCAATATGGTTGAACACCCTATTGACATAGTTGGGATAGCCCTATTCATTTTTCTAAATTAGAATTTAATGCTTGGAATCTTACTCATAATGCTCTAGGTGTGCATGACCCACTACTTGGTAAAAGAAACCTTCACATGCATCATTGGTACACTTGGTCTAATTATCGAGAAGGACCTTTGAGAAAGATGAGTTGCCTTGATAAATTTTATATCTCTCCCAATTGCAATATTGTTCCTTCAAATTCTAAGCATTTAATTCATCTTGACCTTACTACCACTATTTCTTACCATTTCCCCATATTCACCACCATTTCATTCTCCAAGACTCCACCCCTTCCAAATGATCTCCCCTTCAAGCTTAATGTGACCCACCTTCAACAACATGACTACATTGAAGGAATTTTAGCCACTTGTAATGTTGAACCTAAACCCTAAGAAGATAGATGGATTAGTTGGTGGGAGAGAACTATCACTCATTGCTCTTCCTTCCTTTGTGATTATGGTCGAAGAGTTGCTACTAAGCGTAGACTTAACTCAAAAAATCTTTAAATAGCCAGCTTGTCCATGGTCACTCTCTTTTTGCTGCCAATCCCCATGACCTTTCTCTCCAACAATATGTTGCTCATACTGAACATTAGCTCAAAAAATTGGTTGTTTACAAAGGAAAAGGTGTTATGGCTCGTGCCCATCTTCAATGGATCAAGGATGGTGATCATGCGTCAACATTTTTCTTTCAATATCTAAAACATAAACATAAAAAAGAATAGATTTCAATCATTAAATTTGTTGATGGCACTTTTCAGACTAGCCACTTGGGCATTATGCAAACCTTTTTTGAGTATTATAAACACCTTTTCATTGATGAAACTACAAATGACCCCTTAATTCACATTGTTGATGAAATTGTAGCTAAATTTATTCCTCGTAAAATTGATGTTGAGTATAGAAATTTTCTTGATAGACCTCTCTTTATGGAAGAAATTGATGAGGCCCTTTTTAACATGGCTATTGAAAAAACCCCAGATACAGATGGTCTTCCCGTGGAGTTCTATCGAGCCTTATGGCCATACATTCAAGAATATTTCTACTATGTTTACCTCGAAAGGAATTGAAACTGGGACCTTGGAACCAACCATTAACCAAGGCCTCATTAAACTCATCCCTAAAGGAAAAGATGAGGAAATTATGGCTAGTTGGACACTGATTACATTACTAAATACTTCCTACAAATTATAGCTAAAGCCTTGGCCCGTAGAATCAAACCCATCACCCAAATGACTGTGCAACCTGAACAACCAAGGTTCTTAGGAGGAATATTTATCCTTGACAACCTTGTGCTAGCATGGGAAATAATTGAATGGGCTCAACAAACTACCTAAGATGCTTTTATTGTCAAGTTGGATTTTGACAAAGCTTATGACTGCATTCGATGGCCTTTCATCCTTAACATGATGCAATGGTTGGGATTTGGTCCTAAAATACGTGATCACATTAAAATGCTTTTCATGGATGATAATGCTAGAATAACTATTAATGGTGCTATTTCTCCTCAATTCTCTCTTCAAAGATCTATCCACCAAGGTTGTCCCCTTGCCCCTTTCCTATATGTTCTTGCAGTTGATGCTCTTGGCTATTTATTTCATCATGCGAAGGCCAACCAGCTCATCCATGGCATTTCTTTTCCTAATAATACCACTACACTCAACTCACACTTTGTTGATGATAGCATGCTTTTAATCCAAAACAATGTAGATGAGGTAACTAATGTCTTGGATATGTTGGACTTATTCTATACCATTTTTGTTTCCAAGTTGGCAATGCACAACACATTTTTTTATTACTAGCTCTACTCTTTGTGTTGAAAATGAGGTAATTATGTAGCTTAAAAATATTAAAACTATGAGATTGTAGATCTAATTAAGTGTTCTTTGTTACAAATTATTTGTCTATGATTATCTATTTTAGATCAATTTTACCAATTGTAGAAGGAAGCAAAATATTGTAGAAGAATGAGACAAGAAGATAGAAGTGACACAACATATATGTGGAGAAACCTTTTCGGGAAAAAACTCCACCACCAGAATCAATAGTGCTTGTATTATTTAACATTAGAACAAGATCACAATAACACTGTATCAATCCTTTGCTTGATATGCTTATTTTGCCTTCAACAATTCTTCTTCACAACTTGCAATAAACTCTAATAAAACTCTCTTCAACATGTTGCAATTAATAGACAATAATGAGCGTTGAAAACTCCAAAGAGTTGATCAAAACAAGAGCACCAAGCTCCTCTCAGAAACCTATACCTATTTTGTGCAAGTAAAGTTCCATCATGTAACATGAAGTCAAAACCAAAGTCTCCTCAATTTAGGCGCCCCAAACTGAAGACTTAACTAATTGTTGGTCAAGAAAATATCTTCCAAGCTTCTCCTCAAAGTTGGTGCCCAAGAATGGGCCACTTAACTCAGCCTTGTAAATATATTCTCATGCAAAAGATGTTAACTCCAAGATGCCAACTTGGGAACCCAAGGTGGGTCCAAGTCAATCTTTGTTAACTAAAACATATCTCTCCATCAATTCATGCAAATTTTATGCATGATTGATCATCCCCACTTAACTGAGTGTATCACCTGTTATCTATCATGCAACTCAAGTCAACTAAAGTCAACTAGCATTCAACTAAAACTAACTACATGCAACTGAAGATAACTGAATCATAATTGAACTGAACTGAACTCCACTCATGTAAATATCAATCCCTAACTTTTAGGATCTTTGCATGCATTACTGAAGTGTTAGCATTCCTCCAAACGGTTAAATTAAGCAAGGTAAGTTCCACCTTCCATGTGGGCACCCCATGTGTTCCTATTTTGTAGGATCTCTTCGTGGGTGTCCCCACATGTTCCTATCATTTAGGAATAATTACAAATGTCAATTTACATGTTCATTTCATTTGAATTTAATCTCCTTCTAATCCTAGTGTTGGCGAACACTTTCCAAGGACGTAGGAGATACATGAAATATGTTTAGGATTGCAATTAAATGACATCCTATTCCCAACACTTTTCCCATCTTGGGTTCCTGCTAATTGGAAAGAGATAAAACATGACATAATCACTAGATATTTAGGCATCCCTTTTGGAGTCAAAGTGTCTCTCAAAGACATATGGACTTGGTTCTTGAATAAGATCAAGATCAAACTCTTCAATTGGACCAATAGATTCTTATCGATGGTGGGGCACATTCAAGTTGCAACCAAAATCCTGCTTGCTAGTCATGTTTATATATCCTCATGTTGACTACCTTCCAAAACTTGCTACAATCAATTAACTCAGCTAATAAAAAAAAAATTATGGGCCAAGTGGGGGAACCATAAAAGAGGAATTCCTGCTACTTCTTGGCAATATTGTATTCAACCAAAAGGAAAAGGAGGATTGGGAATCATTGATCTGTATATGCAAGGAATTTTCCTTACAACTAAATGGATAATCAAAGTCCTGGAGAGATATTCTCCTTGGAAAGAATTGGTGAAATTTTGCATCCAAACTGCTTCAGCTGGTCACTCTTGGGACATTGTTAGTTGGAAGACAAGATCCTCTTAGCTCCGTATTTTTAAACTCATGGATCTGATCCCTTCAATTCCATTTGGAAGGCTTGGAAAACCACTTCAACAAAATTGATATGGTTTTATCAGTCCCTTAGTCATGGGCCTAATTTTTCTTACTCCTCTATTTAGTGGAATTGATGGGTGCAACAAAATGGTTTTCCTTTAGGTACCATTACTAGAATTAAAGTTAAACACCTTTTTAGAAAAGGTATTTAGGTTTTTTGGGATCTATGGGACCCCTTTAATTTATGTTGGAAGTCATGGCCTACTCTTAAAGCTTAGTTCCACCTCTCAACTTATGATAAACAACCACTTCTTGAAATCCAACATCTTGTTTCTCCTAAGCTACATTCTTTGCTATCTCTGGATTGTCATGCTAATTTTATGAATGATTGGTGATAGCCCAATGCTCATAGCATCTGATTCTTCCCCCTTTGATCCATATATAAACAACTTCTACCTCCTATCACCATCACACACCGTCTCAATAAGAAATGGCATTGTGCCTTCCTATGGACCAAGTGGAATAAACTAAGCCACCAAATCTAGAAATCCAAAGCTAATGTTCAATCTCAACTTCTTGTGTGGAAAATTCTACATTTTAAGGTCCCTATCGGTAACCGTCTCAAATTTGTTTACCCTTAGCCCACTTGTACTTTTTATGCTAGAATAGAATCCATAAAGCATGCTTTTTGGTCTTGCATCCATGCTCATAACTTATGGTGCTTGATGTTCACCTCTCTACCTGCTTTGTTTCCTCGATCCTAGACTTGGAAACTAGCCCTCTTGGGTGCATCTCCTGCTTTTGATATTTTAGTCCACTCTTGTAGATGGGTGATTCTCAAATTTCTCTAGAAACTTGATAGTCTTGTTGTGTTCTCTAACACCATCCTCCCCCCTTAAATAGAACTACAAATGATTTGTGTTGAGTTGTCCATCCAAATAGTTAATCTGCAAAGTACTCAACCTTCCATTGATCCAGACAAGAACTTACACAACATTTTTCTTCGACTACACACAATTACCACTATTAATGGATCTTCAAATATTGCTTGAAGTCAAGTCAAATGTCCTGCCCAATATTAATTTGACAACTTGGGAGAGCATTTAAAGAGGGGATTTGTAGCAAGCTTATGAATTGTCACATAATGAAAAGGGTGAATTTTTGAGAATTAGGCAGATTATGGATTACTTGGCTTTAACAGTGAGGTAGGTTTGAGAGTTAGGTAGATTATGGAAATAAGATTAAACAAAAACTTGTTGATAAAGATATTGAGCTATTTACCTATTGATAAGGTATTATATGAGTTGGATGGGTTGAAGGAAGTGCCATCAGTCTTGGACAACTCAATGGAAAATGAGATTCAACCTCATCATAGAAAATATATATATATATATATATACTGCAGAACTTAATGATCTTCATAATAGGAAAGATCAGATTTTACAATAGTTGGGAGCCACAAAGTGTAATGGAGCAGACAAGATGGATGTAGATTCTGGGCTGGAAAACATAGTGTTGCCATTGAAATACTTGATAAGGCTCTCATGTGGAAATAGATTTAGCTATTGATCTTCTTCATAGTATCTGAGAGTCCTTCCCTTTTTTCTCCATCATCAAGTGAAAAATATGATTCTATGTTCTCGTCAAGGGGAAATCCTCAAAATGCATATCCACTAGCTGATTTGATGGTGAAGCAAGTTCACCTGTTCCATCAGATCCATGTATCATTAAATTCTTAGATGCAATGTTGCTCTACTATGAGGTGCCAACCATGGACATCATTTCTCCAGGTATGTGGGTTGATGGTGTTGAAGGCACTGAATTCACATAAGGACCACAAGTATTACCAATTTCAGTGCTATTTGCTTCTCCTGAAGAGGATGGGTGCTTCCATTTTTTTTCCAAGTTGTTGGTGTCATGGAAATAGATTCAATTGTTGATCTTGTCAAGGAGAAGACATTGTTTGAGGAAGAAAAATTCAAGAAATGGAGGACTGAGAATATTCGTAGTCTGCATACAATTTTATCAAATGTTGGCTAAATGAATCTCAAACCTTTGATTGAAAAGGCTACAGGAAACTCAAACCTCATGTTGCTTTGTTCTATCCATGGATTAGATGCAGCTTAACATGATTTGACTTTTTTTTAGTTCCTCCTTGCTGCCCCTATTTTATTTACAATTCTTGTTTTATTCAACTACCAGTTTTGTTTATTGGTTTGCCTATTGATTGTATGGTTGATTTTTTAAATTAATAAACTATTTTTTCCAATAAAAAAAGACTAGAAAAATCTTGAATAACTAACAATAAAATTGTACCAAAAATTGACCACTCTTAATTATGAGTTAGAACATATAAAAATCCAAGTTTCATTTGAAAATTTAATTAGAATTGGAGGAATACAATTTTTTGTTATGGGCATCCTTAATTTTGAAGTGGGTATCATAGATGAGAAGAGACACAAAAACCAAAAAAAAAAGATGATCTCGGCATTCTCTATATTTGATATTCAATATTTTTCATAGATACTTCTTTATTGAAGAATGATTGCTAACAATAATAATTGACAAGAAGAGAGATTGTGTTAATTGATATTGGTTGGGTAGTTTTTCTCTTTCTTGTGTCTTAGATTTTTGGGTTGGGATCCAATAAATTTCATATTCAAAATAAAATCATATGTAACATGTGAACTTGAAATAAATTAGAGATCATTTATATGCAACATTTTTTTAAAAAAATGATATATATCTATTTCTTGTATATTTTGAAATCTATTAGTCATTTTCCACATCAATAAAACTAATTCAAAGAGTTTATTTATGTAACATCTTTAAAATTTTATTTCTTACAAATTAAATTGATTTGCTATGTATTTAACAAATTCTTCACATGCTCAACTTTTTCTAAATATTAAGATAATTTAAATGTAATCCATAGCTCTAGACTAGTATAATTTAACTAAAGGGTTTCCCTATTACTTCAAGACTAAAAATAGCAAACAATTTATAATTACAAGAAATAGTATGTCTTTTACCATACAAGTGGTTCAAGTACCTCATATAAGACTTTATTTTAGTGCTCTTATGCGTGGAGTCTAAAATCTTAGCTTCCAATTATAAAACTTTATTTTAGTGCTCTTATGCATGGAGTCTAAAACAAATACCATATAAATTGTGAAATTCATGTTGTATAAGCACAAAGTAATCTTACAAATTGATTGTTAAATGCTTAGTTTGCATCAATGACCTACTCACAATATTAAATTGTTACTTTAATTATTCAAATTTCTAAAAGTAAATAAATGGTGGAATAGTTAGACTTACTAGAAAAAATAATGATATGTGTGGAGTTTCTAAAACTAAAACTATAAAAAATATTTGTACTATCCATCAATAGAAAAAAGAACTTAAGTAAATCCTTCCAAATTCTTAGTTATTAAGAAATTGCATACTCCACATGTGATGTACTAGCAATTTTCCATTCAAGTTGAGCATAAATCTTATGATACTAACTAATGTTATCCCAAAAAAACTCTTGTTAAATGAATTAATTAAAAATATGTTTAGTTAAATACAATATTTCTTAAATGATACTAACATCACCTCAAAATAAATTTTGTTAAATGATTTTTTTTTTGTCAAATACAATATTGCTTATTTTCATCATGTTAATAAGGATGATTTTATCTTGATATAAAATTTTCTTACAAAAATATTTTCCTTATAAGCTCTATTGTCCTAAGATTTGGTAAAATTTTACCAACCACAATAATCATGTTGAAGTTGCAAATTCAACCTCATAGTACTCAAAAATCACCTACAAACAATTACCTATCACAAAAGAGAAGATCAAAGGCAAGATAGTGCACACAACCTAAGAATGTATTGATGCAAAGTACATGAATGAATAATTACAAAGGAAATTCAATCCTTATGAAAATGAGATAGAAACCCTAGATCTAAAATCCTAGGAGAGGATTAAATTAGCCTGTGACAAGTGTCACCATTGTTAGAGTTATCATGCATTAGCTAATAATTAATTAATCTTTAATTGATTATTAGTCTAATTTATTCTCATGAACTTAAGCTAAAATTAGGATTGCTTTATTCGGTTAACTAAGTGTTTTTTTGTTAACTGAGTACCATTTAGGATTTTGCTCCTATAAAGCACTCAACCCTCATTGTAATTATCTCTTGAGCTTTCATATCTTTTTGAGAGTCTCTTGATCCTGTAAGTGTTTTCTTGTTGAGGAATATTGCATATATTGTTTGCAGATCTCTTGCGTAGAAGGTGTATTTGTTTGTTGTTTGATCTTGTGGCTTGTGGTTTTGTGCTTGTTTCACAATTCTAACATGGTATTAGAGCATGGATTCAGTGAACTCCTTCTCGATTTATGAGATTTTATTTCTTCAACAAGGGTTTGAAGCTCAAATTTGACATATTTCTACTAGAGTCATTTTCATTCTTGCTTCAAAATTCCAGCTTCCAATCATTTGTAGGAAAAATGATTTTTGTGTTTTGTAGCTAGGGTTGAAATCTTATCTGGGTATCTTTTATATTTTGCATATCTTGAGCAAATTTGAAGAAAATTGCTATTCAAAAAGTGTCACGCGCCATTTTTCTACAAGTTGAAGGTAAAAAAAAAATCATCTTCTTCTTGTTGGATCAAAAACATATTTCTAGGTTTTGTTCTTCGCATCAAAATATTTTTGGGTTTATGTTTTTGTCTACAAAAAGTGAGTAGATTTTTCAGAAATCAATTCAAAAGTAAAACTTTTTTGCTAGAAAAAATCGTTTCCTACAAACTAAATTCAACTTTTTAAAAATTCAATAACTTTTTCCTCAGTTATTGGATTTCCATCATTCAAGTGGCATTGGGAAGCTAATTTTAACCTCTACACGGATATAAGATCATTTTTAATCATGGGGGCAAATGCAAACATTCATCAGTGCATGCACTATTTCCTTTTTTGCTTGCATTATGTTTACATTTTCTCTACACTTCATTTGGGTTGCTTTATATGTATTTCTAGTATTTTATCCTTTGTGGACATTTTGAGCATCATTTGTACAAGCACTTCTTATTATGTAAATGCACTAAAATAAAGTGCCTCTATATTGTACATGATTATTGGGATCTTGCACATCACTTTGTGCCTTATTGTACTCGCACTATGCTATAAAGTCCCATGGCCTAGGGTTTGATGTTTTTCCTTTGTTTTCCATCATACCTTTGTCAAGTGAGTGTCCCTTCCACAACAACAGCCTCATGCAAGTGTTCCTTTTGTTTGCAGACCCTAAATATATGTGTTGGTACTTTCATGTTTGCACATTTAGGTGTTCCTAATTCTTCTTTATGCACTTCTTTATAGCATTCAATTTCAATGTACGTGTCACGCCTCTCCCTTGTCACCATTATGGGGAGTTTCTACTATTGGTTATAATGCTTCCTTAGGTTCGCATTGGAGTAAGCTATGTATACAATATTTGTTCCTATGTACTTTCAGATGCAGCGGTTGCATTTTGGTGAGATGGATCACTTACCATATGGACACTCTTGCATTCCTATTTTTAGAGGCAACCTTCCATTTTTACTTGATTAGTTCTTCAGACTTTTGGTACTTTTACCATCTGTATCTTCAAGTTCTAGGTGTTTGCCTTTGTTTTCCATCTGATTCACATAGTGTCGTTGGGGGCACTCATATAGATTCTTGTCTTCTTGATCTTGATCATGATCTATTTTAGTGAAGTTTTTTGTTTTGGCACTACAACAATCATTCTTCGACAGTGTTTGCAACTTCTTCATGCTTCAGTGGTGTTCTTTTTGTTCATCCTTTGTTCCTATCTATTGGGACAACTTTGTGTTGGAGGCTTCTTAGTACTTCACTCTTGTTTGAAGGCTTCTTCAATCTTTCACTTGTATTTCTCTCTTTTGGAGAGGAGTTTTCTCCAATAGGGTTTTTCTCCTTTTCTTTAGTTTTGAGAGATCTTTTTTTATACATCGGTACCTTACATGGCCTTGTTTTTCAGGACATATCATGAATTATATTTTTAGGGTTTTTAGCTACTCCCTAAGTTTATCTTAAGGTGGGGTGTTAGAGTTATCATGCATTAGTTAATAATTAATTAATCTTTAATTGATTATTAGTCTAATTTGTTTACATGCACTTGAGCTAAACTTAGGATTGCTTTATTCAGTTAACTAAGTGCCTTTTTGTTAACTGAGTACCATTTAGGGTTTTTTCTCTTATAAAGCACTCAACCCTCATTATAATTATCTCTCAAGCTTTCATATATTTTTGAGAGTCTCTTGATCCTATAAGTATTTTCTTATTGAGGAATATTGCAAATCTCCTCTATAGAAGGTGTATTTGTTTGTTGTTTGATCCTATGGCTCATGGTTTTGTGCTTGTTTCACATTATAACAACCATCCCATACAATGAGACAACATGTGCTATAAAAAGCAAATCTAATAATGAAAAAGTAATTCCTATGTTTAGCTTAAGTAAATAAAGTAAAAGGGGACCTAATTAATTAATCAAGATAATTAGGTGAATAATGCCTTTGATGTAAGCTTTAGGATCAAGGTTCTCTCTAACTCTAAGATGGAGTAAGTAACTCTTTAAGTATATTGCTAGCTAGAAAAATTGCTTTCCAATTTGCAAATGTGCCAGTAACTCCTATATGAACAAATAAAATCATTCATTCATTACAATCTTTGAAAAGAAGAAAATATGGACAAACATAAACTCAACAAAACATAAAATGATTTTTTTTAGTTCGATTTAGTTCTCGATTTTTATTCTTGTTAAGAATAGGAGTTGCTCCTAAATTAGCACTAACAAAGAGAATTATTAAAAATCGTGAAAGCATAATGTCTCTTACAATTGTAAGAACTTTACTCTTTTTAGTTTATGGATAACAACACTACCAAACTTACAACTGTAAAATGATTTTAATATATCATTTTATTAATAAAAATACTATTATAACAATAATTTTGGATCATTTATTTGATATATTTAAAATATTACAATCATTTTCATAAAAAATATATTTCATTTAACTCCATACCTCACACTACTTATTCCTCAACCAATGATGTGCAAACTTATTTTTTAAAATTTAAGAACCAATCCAAATAATTTTAAAAATTGATTATTTTAAAGCATTTAAAAATATTTTTTATAAAAATTAAGAAACCACTTCTTAAAATATACCTTATATAAATAACACAATATTTGTACAGTGTCTAAATTATTAGTTTTTAAATGTTTGTTAAAATTTTTGGTAGTTACCTATTAATAATGTTGAAAATTACACAAATATTTTCATTTATTTTTTAATATGTTGTCGTAGTTTGTACTAAATTTTATCATAACCTAGATCTAGTTGTCATGAAAAAGTAAGTACTATTATATTAGAAAAGGTTATGTGTTATTTTAGATGATACTTTGCTTCATACTTTTAATAATTACATAAGTTACATGTTTAGGTGCAAATGTAATTTGTCCCTTCTTTAAAATTCTCTAGTGAGTGTTGATATCTTTGTATATGCTTTTCAGTTTTAAAAATATCTAATAGGATAACAATTTTTGGGTTACCATAACTCACAATAGTATTACTAATTTACAAGCTTCGTCCTAAGAGTTCATCATTATTAATCTATTTAAAATGAAAATATCAATTAGAAAATTAGTAACTTAAAGAAAAATAATTTGCTAACTTGGAAAAAGGTGGCTATTAATTTTAGTTCTTAATATTAAGACTAAGAAAACTATGAAGGACGATTAAATGGAGTTTTGAATAATATCAACATACTATAAGAGAATTTTTTTAATGATTTCCTAGTAGAAACTCTTTCGACTAACTTGTGTAGTTAGATCTTGTTGACAATCATTTAGCTATAGTTTAGATAGTTTGTCACAATCCTCTAGTTCAAGTTTGACTAGTAGAAGACAATTTTCTAATGAGTTGCATGAAACTCATTGATGTTAGGAAATATTTTTGTGCAATCCCAACAAAAATAATTGATCAATTTATCTTTATACATTTGACCATTCTAAAGCCCTCTCGTTATTTGATAAGACCATAGAAATAACTTCAAGCCCTTACTTTTGGGGCTTCAAAACTTATATAATTAAGACAATAATTATAGAAAACCCAACATGCTATAAGCTCTTTCGAGGATGGGATACTATTTTAGGTACATTGGGGGTAAGAGATCCAAAGTACAAGACTACCACAAACTTGAAGAAGTGATTGCACTAGACTCTCCACAAACTAATAGTAAAAAATTCTATAGTTGTTCATGACAAAAGAGTCTATGTCAAAAAGATTAAATTGGTATATAATTTCCTTTCTCAAATTTATTCTACAATAGAAACATATTTTAAAATGGTGTGTTGTAATCATAAATTACAATTGATGATTTGAGTGGGAATATGGTCTTCCAACTTATTCAACACTAGAGACATCTCAAACCCAAATATTATTCTTTAATGAAATCTATAAAGATATGTAAAATACAATTACAAACCATGGCTTGAAATTTGAATGGGTTTGGGTTCCAATCACAATTATTTTTTATTAGAGGTAAAGTAGGTTTTGAAGGGGCCCTGAAACCCTTTACAAAAAAGATTAGCTAAAGTCAAAGATAACTACAAAAAACACACATTAGCCAAAACACAGAGCACCATCAGCGCGACAACAACCAAAAAGAAGGAACAAAAAATAGTAGCACTACATATTCTTTAGGATATTAGCAACCTCCATGTTGCTCGTCCCAGTCTTATGAAAGTCATCCATAACTTCAAACAAATCCTTAGCAGGAGCCCCAACCTATAGCTTAGTATTATTACGTGTACGTGCACCAGACCCACCCACATTCACCTCACTAATCAAAACATTCTACACACCACCAGTCTTGTCAACAGAAACCTCTCCACCTGCAACAACAACCCCACTAGGATCAATCTCCTTGCATTTCTTGGCCATTTCAATAGGGGAGAAATGCCAACAGATTCATATTTCATAGCAGATTTATTCCCTTCCCCACCCTTCACCAAATTAGCATTAATCCTTTTCATTTGGTCCTCAAGGGTCAAGATTCTTTGCTCTAACATCTGCTTCATGTTCAAAGTTTGCTTAGCAATAATCTTTTAAGAGTCAAAAAAGCTCATCAATTTGATTATGAACCGAGGACTCTCCCACTTTACTCACCGTCCCACAAACCTGAACATTGGTCATGTTGAGTTCATGAAACACCCATTTAACCAATTTAAACAAAGAAATAGAGCTCTCCTTAGCCATCCCTAGAACATCAGAGATATCCTCACGGTCAAAGTTAAAAACATCCTTACCCACAGTGCAACAAACTCCTCAGAAGAACTAACCTTGTCCTAACTAGCACAAATTTAATTAAATTAATTAATTAAGCTATCCAAATTAATGATATTTCATAAGGATGACTAATTGATTATTTTAATTAAATTAAGTGGGTTATTAAATTAGTTATTTATAAGGTTATCAAATAATTAAATATTAAAAGGCGACCTTAATTTTTATTAATTTAATAAAGTGACTACAATAAACATTATATTATAAAGTCACTTGAATAAAATAATACTTTATTTCTAGAAGCTTCTAGGAGATGTGGTTGAAAAAGTATAAAAAGAAGCTTTGGCTAAGCATTTTAGCATGTTGAGTTGATTATTTCATTTCTACTTTGGTGAGTTGAAAACTTGGAAAATTTGGTTCACTTGTGAAATATCAAGCCTAGTGGATTCTAGTTTCGCTTGTGAAATATCAAGCCTAGCTAGCTTGGAGAGGATACATCAGTCTTTTCAGTTGCATCATAATTTTGTGACCTTTGGCCAAATTTTTATCAATTGGAGGAATTCAATTTGGGGGTTATTGAAGATTTAATTCCAGAATTAGTGAACCTTGCTTGGGATGCCTTGCATTGCATTGTTGCTTGCTTTGGAGGTGAATATTGGATGAGTTCATTGCTACTGAAAGAATCAACCTGCATATCTATACTTAGAAAACCGCTCCCAACAACCTCATATGCCAACAATTTGAGAGATTTATTGGAGTGTACAAAATGAGAGGTCAAGGTGACTCTTTTAGGGTCAATTTGGACGCATCACAAGGCTACTATGAATTTATTACAATCACTTTCCATCAGAATAGGGGCGTCTCACTCAAGGGTATGACTGGGCTTGTTTGGAGACTATCTTTAAAGCACAAAGGCTGCAAACTATTCATCAATCTTGGGAGACTCCACATTACCAGATTCTCTTGTGTATTTAGGCATTGTTGCATTGCTTAGAGTTGTCTAAATAATCTATCATGGGTGTTGCTAGTAGGGTAGTTGTAGATGCATGAACATGGGTATTAGTTATTGAAGTTGTATATGCTCACAATTTTATGTAAGCCAAGAGTCTTGGATGGGCATATCCGCATTGTATTTGGCTTGGATCTAAATAAAGGAATTATGAGTTGTAGCCATTTGATATCATAATGTCATAGTAGATCTCATGCATAACAACTATTTGCTTAAATGTCTATAACTAAAAGAAATCATTTGCATACTAAATTTACATGACAAGTGTTTGATTAAATTCCACATGTTGTAGATGAACATTTCAATTTCTAGGATGCATGGTAATTATTTGTAGAAATGTACTCAATATTGTAGCTACATTTACATCGACATTTTCAATCATATGCTTGCAATTTTGAGTTCATCTAGTTGTTGCAATACATTTCCAATTATTTCAGTTCATATTTTGAGTTATAACAACATTGTAAACTACATTTAAAACCATACAAACCAAAACAAAGCAATCAAAAGTTTATATCAGCATACATCAACTTTACATGACTACTATTTGAAAAAATGTCCAAGGCATAAAAGGGTGGAATTTAAGTCAGATTTTTCCAAGGACAGTACAGTGGTATCAGAGCTAAAGTTCTTGCCACCTTGTTGGGTAGTCAAATTTGTTATCAACTATTCATTTCCCAAGTCAAAAATTTTAGTTGGACACCATGTTTTCAAATGAGGATATTGAATAGTTGAATGCCATGATGGAAGAGTTGAGGAAGGGTCAGGAGAGGATGGATGAATTGGATTCACAACTAAGATTCATACAGTCTATGGCATCCATTTTTAAGGGGGATACATCACGTGACAAAAGGAAGGAGAAACTTGATGTATCTACGGATGATGAATACTCAGACCAGCCTGAGCCCTCTTGTGTTAAGTCACTTGATTGAGGCATTGATGAGGATTTTGCATATGGAATTAGTGTTTACCTAATTCCAACTCAGGATGTGTGCATACAAGACTTTGCAGAAAAAGAGTATCAAGCACAATTAGAAGCTTCTTCATGTGATGTTGAAGCTAGACATACACCTCATGGTCCATATAGTTTGAGGAACCGGTTGAAGGTGAGTGAGGATGAGATCATGGTAGCATTATCTCATCATGATAGGATGTGTAAGATGATTGAAAATCACCTTTGGAAGGTCTAGTTAGAGAGAAGACAAAAGGAGATTGAAACAAATTCTTCTCATGATAGCTTGATGGAAATCAAAGAAGGTATGGGAGCATTGAAGACAAATTATTTGCACCTTCTTTCAGATCATGATCACCTTCTCAACCTTGTTGAGGTCTATTCAAATGCATTGAGAAGGAAGGAGGATGAAGTTGATAAGCTTACTCACGAGCTTATGGTTACTAGTGATTCCTTGAGGAGTACTCAACTAGCTCTTCAGGATTTCGAGAGTCATGTTGATGAGCTCTTATTAGAGTTGAATTCGACTCGAGATTCATTATGTATAGTGAAGGCTCAGTCATCTATGGCATCCAAGACACATGTTGAGGATAGCGGTATGGGATCTCCTAGTATTCAAATTCATGATACAGAAACATCAGTCTTGGTTGTAGGATCAGGCATCAGTAGGGATTTGAGCACTAGGCTCTACGTCAACAATTTTGAGATTGACATTGGTCAGTCTCTCCAGAAGGAGATGGTTTCACCTAGGTATTGCACACTAGATTTTGATATGGTTCCACTATCTTTTCAAGAGATTGATAGCACTCATGATGATATTCTTTCTACTCCTGATAGAAGGTCAGGACACTTGTAGTTGCTTGTTGGTAGAGGTTTTGATGGTGAGACTACAAAGGGTAACAATAAGGTTGTGCTTAGCTCAACTCATCCTAACATGAGTTGTGAGTCTTCTACTTTGTACTCTCCCGTCAATTGCTTCTTGATTCAGGACTTAGAGACTTGCTACATTTTTGAGTTAGGAGGTATCAGAGTGGCATAATGAAAAGCATTAGGTATTGGCTTTCCAACAACATGGATGCATGAGGTTCATCACCACAATGCTAGTCAACAGTTGGTAGAGATCCTTGTGCACAATTTATATAGAGATGATTTTCAGATTTGGGATCCAAGTGGTTGGTGGATAGGCACAGATGATGTGGCAGTCGAGTTGGATTGATAGTTGCGAATTGCTTGAGGGCAAGTAATCTTTGGGAAGGGAGGACTATCATGTCCCCAATTTGGAGGTACATTAAATTAATTTAATTAATTAATTAAGTTGTCCAAATTAATGATATTTCATAAGGATGACTAATTGATTATTTTAATTAAATTAAGTGGATTATTAAATTAGTTATTTATAAGGTTATCAAACAATTAAATATTAAAAGGTGACCTTATATTTAATTAATTCAATAAAGTGACTAAAATAAATATTATATTATAAAGTCACTTGAATAAAATAATACTTTATTTCTAGAAGCTTCTGGGAGATGTGGTTGAAAAAGTATAAAAAGAAGCTTTGGCTAAGCATTTTAGCATGTTGAGTTGATTACTTCATTTCTACTTTGGTGAGCTGAAAGCTTGGAAAATTTGGTTCGCTTGTGAAATATCAAGCCTAGCTAGCTTGGAGAGGATACATTAGTCTTCTTAGTTGCATCATAATTTTGTGGCCTTTGGCCAAATTATTATCAAGTAGAGGAATTTGATTTGGGGGTTATTGAAGATTTAATTCCAGAATTAGTGAACCTTGCTTGGGACACCTTGCATTGCATTATTGCTTACTTTGGAGGTGAATATTGGATGAGTTCATTGCTGCTGAAAGAATCAACCTACATATCTATACTCAGAAAATTGCTTCTAGCAACCTCATATGCCAACAATTTGAGAGAGTTATTGGAGCGCTCAAAGGGAGAGGTCAAGGTAACTCTTTTAGGGTCAATTTGGAGGCATTACAAGGCTGCTACGAATTTATTGCAGTCACTTTCCATCAAAACATGGGGCATCTCACTCAAGAGTATGGCTGAGCTTGTTTGGAGACTATCTTTAAAGCACAAAGGTTGCAAACTCTTCATCAATCTTGGGAGACTCCACATTACCAGGTTCTCTTATGTATTCAGGCATTGTTGCATTACTTAGAGTTGTCTAAATAATCTATCATGGGCACTGCAGTAGGGTGGCTATAGATGCATGAACATAGGTGTTAGATATTGAAGTTGTATATGTTCACAATTTTATGTAAGCCAAGAGTCTTGGTTGGGAATATCCGCATTGTACTTGGCTTGGATCTAAATAAAGGAATTATGAGTTGCAACCATCTGATATCATAATGTCATAGTAGATCTCATGCATAGCAATTGTTTGCTTAAATGTCTATAACTAAAAGAAATCATTTGCATAATAAATTTACATGACAAGTGTTTGATTAAATACCACATGTTGCAGATGAACATCTCAGTCCCTAGGATGCATGGTAATTATTGTAGAAATGTCCTCAATGTTGTAGCCGCATTTACATCGACATTTTCAGTCATATGCTTGCAATTTCAAGTTCATCTAGTTGCTGCAATACATTTCTAGTTATTTTAGTTCACATTTCAAGTTATAACAACATTGCAAACTACATTTAAAACCATACAAACCAAAACAAAGCAATCAAAAGTTTATATTAGCATATATTAGTTTTACATGACAACTATTTGACGAAATGTCCAAGGCATAAAAAAGGTGGAAATTAAGTTATATTTTTCCAAGGACATTACAGTAACCAAATCCACACCCAGGGAATCCACAACATCCTACCTGCCATCATCCTTCAAGGGAGAAGCAACTTGCATCTCCAACAACTAGCTAGAAAACCTAATAGCCAATTTCTTGTTACTGCCCACCTTCAAGTCCTTCTTTCTCTTGGTCTCCAAAATAGGGGACGACAGGGACACTTCTTCAAACCTTTCCTTCAAAATAGTAGAAGGGGCAGCAATATTAGTTGGCTTATCATCAGCCTTTTGCTCGCTACCAGTCTCATAGCCCTTCAGATTAGGACCCAACTCCCCTTGCCAGACATTCCCACATCCAGAGGTTGCGAAACCACTTCCAAGGAAGCTTGGGAGTTCAGGACATAATTTGTGTCATCCTCAATTTCAGACTCCTCCTCAAGAACAATTTTCCAATCATAATTGTTGATGGGGTAATGTTGAAATAAAAATATAACAATCTAAAATAAACTATGCCATAGGTAGTGATATCATAGCCATGGTTGATAAATTAATCAACTATCTCAAATTCTTTCAAGGAAATAAAGAGATTTTGTGAAATTCTTATGCTTGTGTGTACTTAGCTCCTCGATGTCTTTTTTTTTCCATAGATGTGATGCCCATGGTGATGAAATTGGGGTTAGAAGTATTTATATTTCTCAATAATAACTATTCCCCACCCAATGATTCAAATTAATATAATATAATGTAGATTCTAACCAACATGTGCTTTCTCTTTAGAGATTTCATGGTAAGTTGGATCAAGTTACATTTATCGAACATCATGTAAGAGTATAAATGGATGCTCTAAGAAATAATTAAACTTTTGTATTGCATTGGTTGTGTTGTAGTGAAAATTGATAAGATAGATTTCTAGATCCAACTAAGTAATACTTATACTTTTATTTTATAAGAGGGCAATGACAAAAAAATTGACTAGGTATCACATGATCTAGTTAAATGGTGGATATTTGAAGAAAATTGTAGATTTTTACATAAAGTTAACTTGTGTAATAAAATAGATGGGTACAAATTACATAATTCATATGGTCTATGTGGGCAACAAGAGCTTTCTAGATGAAATTAATAATAAATAAGAAGTGACATTACACAAACAAGAGTTACAAAACACTAGTTAATGCAGGAGCATCTAGGTGCATGGACAATCCTGCACATCAAAAATATATTAATTTTAATTTTTAAGTTTTGTCTTGGTTTCTCTTGTAGGCACAATTTAATTAAATCTTCAATTCCTCCAACACGGTAAGGTTTGATGTTGAGATTGTAAAAGAAAATCAATTATTAGTTGATTTAAAAATGTTTGAAAATTGTAATTTTCCAAAAAGGCAAAATCCCACACCCAACATGTGAGTGGGCATTTATTGTAAATTATAACTCTCTTCAAAAATTTGAATTTGCATTTGTTGAAAAAAGGGGATGCAAGGCGTGGAGGAAGTGGAGAGAGTCGGTTGAGAGGCAGGAAGACAATTTTTGAATTTCTATTGAATGCATATTCCAAGAAGAGAAAAAACCACACCAAAAAAAAAAGGAGTGGTGGGCATTCAAAAGGTTTGACTGGGGAAGGAGATGGTTAGGAGTCGCACCTGAGAGGACCAGTTTAAGTAAAAATGGCATAACTTTATCATACGGTAATGAAATCGGAATTTCAAAATGATCCAAAAAGCTGAGAATGAGGTGTACCAAACCCAGAAGACATTTTAAAACATTCATGATAATCAGGGAGCAGTGAATGGACATAAGTGACGGGTTTGTGGTGAAGCTTTGCAAATTTGATTCTTAATCTTGCCCGTAGAAGATTGTTGTTGTAGTTGAAGCTTTGTTAATGGATAACATGTTGAGTTTTGAGAATTTTGTGAACTTCTAGTATTTATTTGAATGCAAATGAAATAATCTTGTGTTGGAGATTCCATTTAAATATTGTTTTAAGTGTTGATTTTATGAAGGCTACAACAATTGACAAACCTCTTTGGTTTCTCAATTGTTGACTACATCACTAGTAGTATTGCATGGTCAAATCTGACATTGGGAATGGGAAAAGATTTTAGCACCACATATATTATTTGATATTTTTTATAACATCCCAGAAGGAAGAGAAGAATAAAAAATTAGTCTTCAAAGACTATTGCTAACTCTTCTATCTTTTGAGTCAAATCTAAAAGAAATGGTATGGTATGGATGAAGATGCTTAATGGAACTTAGAATGATATTTTCACATGGAAAGGAGATCTAGTGGAATTGCTATCTAATGATATTGACAACTCTATAAATTCAAGGATAAAGCTAAGAAGTGGGGTAGGGGAAGTCTATCCAAGTCAAACTAGATAGGTGAAACACTAATACAATTGATCCAAAGTTGGGATATAGTGAAAGATAAGAAAAATGAACATTTAAAGATGTATTTTGGCTCATGGCACATCCATTATCACACCTTGTAGAATACATTTCAGCCAACATGTATTGCTTCATGTGTTGTATAGGAGAGCTTGCATTTCATTAGATAAGTGTAAATGTTTCATATGCCATAATATGTAATACAATGATGTTAACACATAGGTAATACAATTGTAATATACAAGTAGAAGTTCACATAACAACCATGAAGACTTCTTCCTCATCCTAGTAATCTCACAAATCTTATCTTCAATAATACCAATGCATTGTCCATAATAAATAAAAAAATATCATTATTTTTAAATTCTAAGGCATATCACCTTGCAAAACCACTGAACTATGTAAGCAAAAGTATTTTAAGGTATTCACACATTATTCCAAATAGTTCCTTTTGCATATGTTAGCTACACCCTATTCAACACAAGCATTTATATAAGTTGTCAACAACTCACAAATAATCATCTTTCATTAGATGCAAATACCATAATTCACGAACCAATAGATAATGCTTAAAGCACCTTTGACACTTAAATACAACGCTCAAGATTAGAATCAACAAAAATGATTTTGATTTTAGAAAAAAATATAGAAAAAGCATTTATCTTTTTAATAAGCAACAACAACCAACGTGCAAGAAAAAATAATTAAATCTATATAGCATTAACTTGTTTTCAATTTTTGTTGGGAAGGCATCTAATAAAATCAATATCTCCAACTTTTGCTAAAATGATAGAATGTTCCCATTCAAACATAAGTGCTTCAAAAAGCTTTAGCTATTAACAAGATGCAAATACCATCATTCACAAGCCAATGGATAGTGCTTAAAGCACCTTTGATATTCTAATATAGTGCTTGAGATGAAAAGCACTAGTGCAATTTTGATTGTAGGAAAAACATAGAGAAAATTTATTTTTGCAATAAGTAATAACAAAGAGATAAACTTAAACAAATAATTAAACATTTGGTAGACATAAATGAAGAAAAGATTGATGTCAGATACATTGAAGGTGGTCTTATTTATTTGTTTTCATACATCGAAGGTGGTCTTATTTATTTGTTTTCAAACATTGAATATGTTATGTTGTACATGCAATATAAATGTATCATGCAATCAAATAGTACCAAGTTTTTGTCAACATGTAGCTCACCCCTTTTTATTTCTATCAAAACTAAAATGATTATTGAAAACTATGAATATGATTAAAGACCAAATCTTAGGTTCATTTTTTTCAAATTCCGAGACTTGCATACTATGATTCTAATAATATGCTTAAAATAATCTTAAACAATAGAATAAAAGAAATATTTGTTGAAAGACTTTCAAGATTGAAATTTATTGTAAATATCACTTGATACACAAGATTTATGAAGTGTAATAAATGAAAGTTGGACAAAAATGACAATACGAATTGAAACTCTAATGGATGGTTCCTAAAGAAGAGCCAGAAAAAAGAATATGTCGATTTTGCGACATGGGATTGGTGGAGATAGAATGGCACTTTGTTATGGAGTGCTCAGTGTATAAAGATATTCGGGCTAGTTATGAGGACACCTTACAAGTTGATAACTTAAATACCTTGTTTGAGGAGGAAAGGTTGGTCAAATCGGCAAACTACATCATCAAAATTCATTGTTGTAGGGCTGACCTTGAGCAAAGATCTCAAATTGTTTAGGGTCTTTTCTTTTCGGTGGCGGTCTTGTGTTGTTCCCAGGTCCCATAAACTATTGTGGCCTCATGAACATTATTAAAATATTTCATTTCATTTTCATTTCAATTGTGATGCAAAGAAAATAATTTTGATATAATAAACTTTCTTCTAAACAATTTATTTTTCTACATCACAATCCTAATTTTTCTTTTTTCTTTTAACATAATGATATTTTGAAATGTAAAATAGACTAGAAGACTTAAGGCAAAGGCCTCTAAATGTTCACTTAAAAACTTTCCCTTTCACGAGTCTCCATCTGTGTATGAAATGGATGCTACACGCACCTCTTTTGCACTCATACAAATCCAATCATGCTGACCACGTGTCAGTCACTCATCCAAACAAACACCACTGAATTTTCCAAAAATGTACGGCTGCAAGCAACCCATCATCGTTATTCAGCGGTGGAGATGTACCCAGCACACGAGCCTCCATCGCTATATCCAACGGTGCGATTTCCTCCACGCAATCGTAATCGTGGACACATCCTACGGCAGCGATTGAACCCTCGCTTCTTCTTATAATCAGCCCCCAAAACAAATCGATAGACTTCGTTTCAGGAGAGGGCCGACTTTGCGGAGGCACCGTTGGATCGGCAAGAAGCTGCGAGATCTTTACTAGTATTAGACACAGACAGCGAAGACGATTGCTGCCGCAGAGCAGGAGGGTGGGATTTAGTCCACGGCAGGCTGCGGCGGGGATCATCGGAGTCGCCAAATTTCGGAAAGCGGTGTCCGTAACGTTGCTCAGAATTGGAAACGGATTGGTACAGCAAATCCCTTAGGCTCTAAAAGCGTCCGAAATCTTCAGCGTCTCTAATGGCAGACAACTATGGCTCACCCGACAGCAGTACTCGTTCGGACAACGAATCGGGTGGTCATGTGGGAGGGCATAATGACTACTCGATCAAAGAGCAGGACCGTTTCTTGCCCATAGCCAACGTGGGTCGTATAATGAAAAAAGCTCTGCCTGCGAACGGCAAAGTTTCTAAAGATGCCAAGGAAACTGTGCAAGAATGCGTTTCTGAATTCATCAGCTTCATCACCGGGGAGGCCTCCGATAAGTGCCAGCGCGAGAAGAGGAAGACGATTAACGGCGACGATTTGCTGTGGGCCATGAGCACTCTGGGGTTTGAAGAGTATGTAGAACCCTTGAAGATTTACCTGCACAAGTACAGAGAAATGGAGGGAGAGAAGGTGTCTATGGCCAAGCAGGGAGATCACCAGTCCAAGGACGCCAATGGCTCTGAAAACCCTAATCCTAACTCTAACCCTAATGCCAATTTTAGCCCCAATTATAACCGCAGTTACAGTAGTGCTTCTCCCAAGGTCCAGTCCGTGCCTCAATTTATGCAACAGCAAGCGGTGGCTTATGGACAGCCCCCTGGCGGAGTCATGTATGCTCATATGATGCCTTATAATATGACCGCCCCCAATAGCACTGGAGGGACTAGTAGCAGTAATCCCTCTGGTGGAACGCAGCAGCAGCCCCATCAGCATCAACCCCACAGGGGCCAATGGTAGAAGTCTGGTACCGAACTGCTTACTTTTTAATTTTGCCTTTACTTTTTGTTTAATATAATCATGTGGGCAGACACAGTTTTACCCTGATGAGGCAATCTGGCAGGGGCAATCTGGGTTATGTTGTATCAGTTTTAACTTTTTAACCAAAATGGACATTTCGCTTGCCAGAAGAAAATCATCTTTACCGTGATGGGTTAAGTTGGTATATGGGAAAAGGTACTTTTAACTATTGTGGGTCTAGTTTGAATGCTGCAAACACTGCTTCTTACCATCATGGGTTTGGTTGGTATATGGGAAAAGATGACTGTCAAGTGTTCTCCGAGAGGTGTTCAAAAGGGGCCAGAGTATTTCTCAATTCTGTTGTAAAAGATTGCATCCGTGGGTGTTGTTCATATTGTATGTGATGGATGGATCTTCTTAAGTTCATGGAGCTGAAGTTGGGGAGAAATTACTATGATATAATTTTTGGTTGTTTTAGGAAATGGCAGTGTTGTACATCACCGGTACCTCTGAAGCAGAGATAAGAAGGTTAATTTGTGCCGTGTAAATTAGAACTGCAAGGCCAAACTCCTTCCGTATTTTTGCCACTAGTTCTACTTTTTCTAGAAGAATCTGACCTTCAATGCAATGGGGAAGTTGGTTTCCTGCTTTTTTTGCAACTCTGGTATGCATTGGTTATTGCCTTCTTTTGACATGTTTCTGATTTTGTCATAGATTTGGCACGCTTTCTTTAGCGTGAATGGTTAATGATCTGATTGTTTCTTTAGTCAAAAATGTTTTCTTCTTTCTCCATGTGCAGATCCGTGAATTAATTTAATGATTATGCGATCTAATTATCTCTACATATGAAATTTCGACTGTCATGGTCTTGAGGCGTAATATCAATTTTTGGATATGCCTTGTATGAAACGAGGCCTACTGGTGGTAATAAAACGAAAAAAGGGATGGTATGAAAAAGTAGTTTAAAATAGTGCATCTTTTGCATAGAGAGAATCTGTTGGATATAATTTTAATAATCTATAGGAATAGTTGGGATAATAAAAAGGATCTGTTGCACTATTTGGCACTAGATTTATAAGTAGCGGGACGGTTCTTTTTAACCTTTATAGTTTATGTATCCCATAGATCCTTGTATTTGCGATGCTTTTGAAAATTCTACAAATATCCAGAGGTTGAAGGACTCTTGATATTTTACTCCTTCCATATGGGGATTAATATCATTTTGTTGAGTGCAGTTCCAGATTTTGGATGTTAAGATTCTAACCTAATGATCTCTTTGAGGTGGCGTTAAGCAAATTTTTAAGGGGCTGCTGCATGGAAATTTAGGAGCAAACTGCGGAAAATTGTCCCATGAATTACCATATTTGTATGGCTGCTTGTGATTTTTAAGCTACTGAGAAATGCAAAATCTATTAGTAAATATTTTTCTAAAATTTGAAGAAATTCGCAATTAAATGTTAGCCAAATAACATAGAAGGTTCCTAAATCTCTCTGCAGCAACTGTAAATTTGTAGTCTCTGGGTGCTAGCAGCAACTTAAAACCTTACTCCTTAAAAATGTGGCATGAAGCAAATTCAAGTTTCAGCAACTTCACTTTTAAAATAACATGCTTGGGATTGCCTACGTCAAAAGAATATGCACAGTAGTGTCCTCCATGGAACCCCACCCTTGTTTTACTTACGTACATTATCTAAGAAACCATTGAGGCAACATCTTCTGCTTATTAGCCGATAGGCTTTATTAGTATGAGGGTTCCGTGCAATAAGAGCCAGAATATTTCTCTCGTACCAGTTTTTTTTATTTTTATTCTAATTTGTATGTTTTTTTAATTTTTTAATTTTATATTTGGGTTTCTATCTTAAATAGTCAGGTATAGTGTAAACCTATTGAACGTGCTAGATGTCTGAACGACTGAATCTGCACCTTACACGTTAGAACCTGGAATGACCTTCACCTTTCACATCTGCCATTTAAGATCAAATTGGATTGTGCTCAAATTCTATAAATGAGATACATCAACAAGATTCAAGCTATTTTGTATTGCATTTGATTTACAATACTAATATACAGCTGCTGCTTTTAAGGGGCATGCACCATGAAGAAATCCCACCCTCCCCTGCCCTTGCGGAACAAAAAGTCCTTGAGAGTCCATCTCCCACAAGACGTGGGCTCAGATGAAAACTTGTGGCCACCACCGCTGTTACAGTTGAAAATTCTGAAAGGAGAACACAACCAACTGCCTCTCTGTCCAGGCAAACGATCTCATCCCTGTCACTGTTGTTCATCTTCCTTTGGCTCCTGCAGCACTGCTGCAAAGGGTTCAAAGTTGCTGCCCTTGCTCTGCTTAGTAATTGTCCACAGTGCCTTCTTTACCATCCTCTGACCCTCCTTCCATGGCAACCATGGCGTCAAAATGTTAGCCAAGCTCCAAGTTTTGAAACTCCCACTAGGCTTGTCGAAATTGGAGCCCTGCCAAAGGCAAGAAGGCGGACGCAGGGGCCAAATCTGGGCAATTGGAGAAAAGCACCTCTCTCGTTGACAACACTTCGTTGAACTCCCCCGCTTCTCCAAGTCACAAATTCTGAGCTAATCTCAAAATCACCGCTGTCTTTACTAAATTTGTTGGTGTCTTCTTTGTCCCCATTCTTCTTTGGTGGTTTGGACCTCTCCTCCCGCATGAAAGGCATGACAGCTCTGATAATCTTGGCAAAATCTGATAAAATGGTGGAGGATAGCATTGGACTGGTGGGTGCGTTAAAATGGTGTCCTCCAGAAGTTGGTGAATTGCTGCAGAACTCAAATTCCATGGACAGAAATCTGTGCACAGGTTCAAATCTTGCTACCGACATTGCCTCAATCTTTTCAATTCAGAAGATAGATTTTGCTTTGTGTTATTCGTTATCTTTTGAATGGGACTTTTAATAAAAAGACTTCTCCCTATTAAAGTTATGTGTGTGTAAACCAGCCAAGACTAAACAAATCATCATCAATGGGCAGAGATGAGAAGGTTGTAGCACTTTGCTTAGTTTAGAGGAGTTGCAGATAACTACATGCTCCCAGGGCTTCTTCTTTGTATTGTTATCATCTTTACATTCCTCTAAACATTCTGCAGCTGCTCATTGAGCTGTATGAGTTATTGAATATTCTACCAGTGCAAGAGAATGAATGTTTGCTGTCCATATCATCAGTATAAGGCTTTGTTTCAGCATATAGCTACATAATAAATCATAATGAACCTCAAAACAGGTTCATGTTTTAAATTTCAAGATATATTAATAGTAATTTCTAGATTCGAATTGATTCCCAATCTAACAGGCTGTACAGCTGTAAAACAAGAGAAGTATTTTTGGCAAGGGCAAAAACGTTCAATCTGTAATAGATATTCACAATTAGATTAAATTAATGGAGAAAAGTTCTTTAATTATAACATAGAATTTGATTGTGATTTCTTTAATAAATCTTCTGTGTTATGCAGTAGGTAGTTTAGTAGTTTCTTTGAATGTTTCACTGATAAAAGTTATGTGGCAGGCAGTTAGTTTCATGAGAAAAATGTTCTACACCATATTCTTTTATGAAATTTGTTAGAATGGCTTATAACAGAGAGGTCTCTAATTTTGTAGTACAAGGAAAATGTGTTAATTCAACTTTTTAAATGGTTTAAAGTATTATTATTTTAATTTATGAATATATACAAATTTTACATTTGTAGAACATAATCATGGAATATCATTATAATAATATATTAGACACTTGTGGATTGCAATCGTGCAATAGGTTATTCAGATTTAAATATTATCTTGAATATTAGTGTGAAAAATCTGCCACAATTTATTACCGAAATTTTATAAAGTCATTGTAACTTATTACTCCTAAATCAATATAGTTTGGATTTTATATATACACATTAAAAATCATAAATTTTCTTTATTTTTTTTATAGGAAATCACAATTATTTCCAATAGTATTTCAAATTTATAGGGCATAATTTTACATTAGGTCAAATTTGGAATATGTATTTTTTATATTTTTAATAGAAACAGCTGGATTGCACAGATATCAACATCTCAAATATTTTATATTAGGAGGTAAGTTTAGATTTCTACATATTTTATTTGACCTTGTAGCATTTATGAAAGAAATTTCATCCCATTGGTAAATTTCATTTAAGAAGCTGGTCATGAAGTTACAACTCTACAAGTTTTATTGTCTCTCTATCTGTCTGTCTGTTTTGACTCCCGGCATAAGCCTTGTAACTAAAGATTCTGCATTTTCGTCTTAATTAATGATAGTAGATATTGGATTAAATGGAACCAAATTTCATGGTGGTTGGCCCATAAAATTTGTTTTAATGCTTGTCTGGATCTGATAATTTGGTAGAAAAGCTTGCTTGACCATTTGTGTGGTTTTTTTTTCTCTGCCCCATGGCTGGTATACCACTCCTAAGATTGACCCGCACGGTTTAATGTAATGGAATCAAATTCCATTGTGGTTGACCCATAAAATTTGTTTTAATGCCCGTCTGGATCTGATAATTTGGTAGAAAAGCTTTGCTTGACTTTTTCCTTTTTTCTCTGCCACATGGCATATTCCACTCTTAAGATTGACCCACACATCTTAATATAATGCTGACTGATGAATCACGATAGTTTGGGAGTTTCAGTGTTCGTTTCTATTTTATTAGGAATTTGCAAGGGAACCAAAAACCTCTTAGGGACTCGATGGATTAACTTCAAATTTTCCTGGCTCAGATGGAAAGGCTTGAGTGGTAACTGTTTAGCCAAAATTTGCTTAGGATTCACATGAATTCCTTAACCCTTTTACAAAAGTCGCTGGGGCTTTGTATTCCTCTGGAATGGAACCTTAGTGGTTTGAATTGCAACCAAGTCAACTTTCCCGTAGGAACCACAAGATTATTCAAATATTGACATGAGGTATCATTTTCAAATTTTTGGTGCTTTTTTGGGCAAAAATCTGTAATAAATGATGAATCGGTGGCAAACGCAAGTCTTAATTTTCAATTTAATAATATCTTCTTAGTTGCTTTCAATGCCTTTAGCTTAACCATTAACCTTCTTAATGCCTTTGGCTTTGGCATTAGCCTTGTTAATGTCTTTGGCTTTACTTCTTCAATAGACAAAAGATCATGCTGCTCATGCAAAATATGAAATGTCATCCTAGATGGCAAAAAACACAGTCTATTGATATAGGAGTTAAAAATTAATGTCCTCTCGGTTTCCCTGGAAATTTGTTTGACTATATAACTTTTTAGCACATCTTTATAAATTTTAAAAGGATCAAGAGCCTATCACGATTCTTGATTGAGAAATGCTACTTTGTTCTTGGTAAGTAGTTTTATAGTATTCATTGTGCCCTTTTTGGCGACTTTTAACAACCTGTGCGATTCTTAGAGTTGGATAGACTGTATTTATTTCTGACTTCCAAGCATAGGAATAATTATTTTACGTCTTATGAGCTTAGATGTCAAATTTTTACAAAGGATTTGTCATTGTAAAGTAGCTAAAAATGGAAAAGAGATGCTTCTGTGTTCAAGTAGACATTGGAATCATTGCTGGCAATTTTGGTGTCTATGCTCACCAGGATCGGGAGATGTTAGTGTCAAGTTCATTGTCATGCGATATTTTGATGTCTTCTTGAAGGGGCGTTTTTTAGTTGAGAGCAGGATTGTCTCGATCGCTGTTGAAGCTTGAAAGTTGGTGTAAGGAGCAAAATCTCATATGGCCCTAGGATATTTCTGACCAGAATCTACATCGTCAGATGCATGGGATATAGCGGATTATCATTATGGATATGGGGCTTGATAAGTCTATATAGTGTAACACAACAATTCTATCTTATTTTATCCTACAATTTTAAGGGTTACCAAAGTTAAAAATAGTAGGATAACTTAAAGATTTTCACTGTATAATAACATGTATCTGGATGCTACTGTGTAGTGTGTTTAATTCTGATACTTCAAGTCTCCTTTGAGACCCCTCTTCAGAGACAGTACTGGTAGGGGACTAGTTCAATGGAATCAAATTTAGGAACCCGTCTTCCAAGGTATTCTTGGTAATTCCGTGCTATGATTCAAAATTTGCCTTATCCAAATGTAGTTTTGTATAGATTTTATTTTATTATCCCTCTATATATTGCCATTGTCCATTTCTTTGCCTTCTGGGCTTTTTTGATTTTTTGAATCTCAACGCTTTTCAGAAAGCTCTGGTATGGGATATATGTCTATGGAGGCGCTAGACTCACTGAAATCAGAAACCTTAATCTGAAATGTCATATTTCATGTTTAATTATTCGACCTTGAATTTAATGAGTATATTTGTTGTTTTGTTTTAAATTCGCAAATTATTTACTTAGCTTCCAATTCCATCAGCCTTAAAGATAAACTTTTGAGTCTCTCTCTTGTTGTTAATGGGTATCTTATTTCTTCTTACTGTTTTAGTTAAGAGTATTTTCGTTCTCCTCCTCCTCTATTCAACTATGATTAGATATTAGGCTTGAATTGTCGAGCTTGTGCCTTCCATCAAGTCGATTTGAATACTTCTTCCTTAGTGGGATTGATGTTTATTGCCTTTTTTTTTGACGATTCCTGTATCAAAGTATTTTTTTTAGATTAATTAACAAGGGTTTTTATTGGGACTCTTGCCATTGAATTGTGAGGATTTGCTCATAGGATGCACATCTCATACAACTCATTTTATGGGGACACTACTCTAACTAATTCTCTATTAGTAGGAGACGTTGCTGCAGTGACATAAACTTCTACTCGTCCTATGGTGTTCCTGTGGCTGCAACACCTCTCCTGTTATGGCACCCTTACGGCTTGAACACCTTGCCTGCTTTCTTCTCTTGCAAGGCATCTGTTTCAACTTATCCATCCTTTGCTCCTATAGCCTTGAATGTTTTCTCCTCCTGTGTTTTTATAAAGTTCATCTTGTCGTTACTATAGCTTCCTGAAGGTTGTTTTTCTTACCTTCTTACGGTTATCAATGCCTACGGGTTTCTTCCAAGTTAAAGTAACACTCTCGATTTCTAGAAACTGAAATTAAACTCGAATCTTGTTTCTGCAATTTGGTCCATGAATTGTTCCAGCATTTTTATACCGAGCGTTCACTTTCAGCCTGATATTATGGTTTAGGATTTCTTTTGGCATTGGCGTCTGTTTCGTCCCCGCCATGGTTTCCCAGTATTTCATGATACCATCCACTTTTGCATCAAAGTAATCACATATCTTTTTAAGGATCTGACTTGCAGCCTGCCTTTAATTTTCATACCAAGCTTATCAGAGATTTTAGAGAAAGACCGAAGTGAATTGTGCACGCCTTGTATATGTACAGAAAGCACCCGATTCGGCAACCTTGTTTCTTGGCCTTTAACAAAGCCAATTTTTGTCACACACGATGCCCGTTAAAAGCTGCATACTGTTGGTAGATATATCCAAGTACGGACATACACGGAGTATAAAACCGCGGACAGAAAATCAAATACCCATGTAGATATGGAGCTAGGATAACACTAGAGACTTGAATATTGATAATCCAGACAAAAAGCTCGGGCATGCTGCCGCTGCTATTTGAATGTGTGAAGTAATAGATGACAAGAATTCCTTGATCTGAATGTTTAGATTGTATTTGGCATAGAATACTCCTGAAAATAAATGCTCGATTGGTGTGTTCGGTTTGGGTTCAGTCTGGATCGTTGGCCAGGAATGCAGATTGCACACAGGGGAGAAATGATCTTGTTCAGCTAAGATCTATGTAATATGTTAATATCAAAGCGTACAGGAGAAAACCAATTGCCAAGTTTAGATGAATATATTGGAAGCTATAACGAAAAATCCCTGCACTGAAAGAGAAGTTCTGCTTGGTTTACTGGGAGTGTGTTAAGCTCAAAAAACTAGGACAATGAATGCCATATACCCTGCCAAATTTCTGAATCCTAAATTTGGGATTTCTGCCAGGAGTACAACTGTCTCTACCTATGTTTTCCGTAGAGTTTTTAAGCCTTTTTAACAAAACACGTTTTTCAAAAATTTCTGTATCTAGGTTGTCGATCGAAAGTTTAGCTTGTTTTCTTTTAAGCAAAAATGCTGCCTACCTAAAAGATTTTTTTATTTTTTTAATGAAAGTACAAGAGACGAATAAGACTATCCCCATCCCTTGATATTTCTATATATATTATTGTTATCCACGAGAGAAGTCGTGGTGCCACTCCTAAAATGTATTAAATGATGAATCGTTTACTTCTAAATAATGTTTATGAGCTTCTGAATTGAGAAAAGAAGCGCTCTTTTAAAATGCTTTGGATGTGATTGAAACTTCCAAATGATATTTATAGCTATTGAGCATTACTGCAATGAGATGATAGAGAAAAGATTTCATATAGAAAAGTTGTCTTTGCATCCATTTATTCTACCTCAAGATCTTACAAAGTAGTAATAGATAGCAAGAACCTAATGTTTGTTAACTTTGCAATGATGGAGAATATTTCATCAAAATCAATTCATCTCCTTTGAACTTCTTAATTTTGAATCATTCTTGACAACCCATTTGCAACCAACATGTTTCAAATCCTTAGGAAGCTCCACCAAGTATCACATGTTCTTCTAAAGTGTTAAATCCCATCCATGACTATTTTCTTACACTTCATGCTTGTAAAATCCATTGCCTACATTATTTTGGGCTCATCCTTTTTGGTAGTCAAAGAAAAAATGCGTTTGAAATCTAATGGGCTATTGATGCAAGAACATTCTTGTGCAGCGTAGTAATCTTGCATCATTTTAGAAAAGTAGATTTTGTGCTCTAGTTCAATTGTTTCTTTCTTTACGAGTTTGTGGTTATTAGGCTATGGTAAATAAAGCACATTTCATTGTAGTTTGAAAGTGGATTTTGCAGTCTTGAGCATAGTTTACATTTATTGTTGAAGAATGTCTATCTGACATTTGAGGTGATTAGGATAAGGAAGAGATTGTAATTTTTTGAGTGTTTGCGGGTGGATAATTGTGTTTGTTTCTATTTGTGGAAAGTTATTTGGAGTTTGCACCAACAAAGGAATATTTGTAAAGATTTTTTTAATTGATAAGGATGTATATGGTGTACCATGTGGAGGATCTTCATCATTTTACCATTTTATGCAAGCTTTGTATCTTTGGCCAAATATTAGGCTTTGTGCCATCTTGTAGTTGACACAAATTGGTAGAAAATCTTGTGGTTACTATATATATTGGGTTATGGATTGAGAAAAAGTAAGTGAAGACAAAATAAAGAGGCGAGAGAGGGAGTGTGAAGGTAGAACATGAGCAAAGTAAGATTGTGAGGTGCAAGATGAAGATTGTGAGTGGAGAACAAGGAGTATGATGTGGAGCACAATCTTGAAGGAGATCATAACACGGTATATTGAATTTCATTAGAATAGTGTGCAAATTTGAGGTTATTTAGTGGTGTAATTTATGTTTGAACTATCATAGTAAGCGTAATGAAACGTGTACAACCTAGCATGTAAGAGGGCCCATTGCAACAAAGTAATGTAATATTGATGATTATCATGCAAGGATTGATAAATGTGAATGTGTTGTTATTTACATGAGTTTTCTATGGTATATGTGCATTTTGATGTTAGGTTGCATGGATAGATAGTTCTTTGTTGGACCCACCAATCATGGTTGCATCCATGTTGGTAGTCAAAGAAAAAATGTATCTAAAACTTGATGAGCTATAGTTATACCTTTCAAGAGCTTTGTTTTATTGATCATGCCTCCTTAAGAGAGGGATTTGAATTTGTTCTTCCTCCTTTGAACTAACCTCCTCTTTAGGTCCATACTTAAATCTTTCATCCAAATTTAGGTGTAGACTCAGGTCTTTGACTCTAGCTAAACCATTTCTTTCTCAAATTTTGGTTGTGAAGATGTAAAAAATCTGATCTACCTAATGATTGTCTTGATTGTACACTAAATCTCTAGCTTATGGATTCCAAAGCTTGTATCCTTTCACACCATTATTGTAGCTAATGAAGATACATTTCTCTGTTGTGTATTCTAACTTCAATTTCTTCTTCTTTGGCAAATGGTGCACATGCTTCACTACTAAAAACCTTGATATGTTGCAATGAAGGCTTCTTTACCAACCAAGCTTCCTTAGGAGTCATATCCATGAGCATTGTAGTAAGAGACTTATTAATCAAGGAAGAAGTTATACTCACAATTTTACCCAATTTTTCATTTGTATCCACACCACCAAGTATGTTTTTAGTTTTCTCCATCAGTGGCCTATTTAATCTCCCTATAAATCCATTTTGCTAAGGATTGTGTGGAGTTGTTTGGTGATTCACAATAACATGTTCTCTACAAAAGCAATTAAATTATATTGAACATAATTATCCTCCATTGACTACCCTAAAAATATTGGTCTTCCTCTCATTTTGATCCTCCACAATATCTTTAAACTCTTTGAAGTGGTGGTACTATTGATTGTTACCATTAGATTGGCCCAAATATTATACACTAACTGGCTTACCAAAGTGTTGAATGCATTTGAACGGTTTATCATTGAGTCACCATCACCCTTTTTTACAAAATTCAACCTTTTCTATAAAAATAGTTTATTCACTAGGAACTTTCTTTAATACAAATTCTTGTGCTTATCCCAAAGCTTCTTGATAGTGGATTCATTGCAACATTCAAGAGCATTGAATCCATAAAGTACAACCCAATGATATTCCTTGCCTTATAATAAAAAACTTTCAAGTCTCCATCTTTCATGTTAAACTACTTTTTATTTGTTATCACAACCTATAGATCTCTATCCATGAGAAAATCTTTCATTTTAAGTTTTGATAGCTCAAAGTTGTCTCTCTTGAAATTCTCCACCTCCATTTTAGATGCATTTTCCATGGTTGTAACTTGAAAACAAGACCATTGCAATAAAACTCCCACAACAACAAGGATTAACAAAAATAGGTCATACTCTTGTCACACATATAGCAAGCTAGTTAGATTATGATAGTAATTGAAAGGAAACATGCAATAAATCTTCACAATTAACCATATGAGAAGAGTGTAACAAGTTATTCAATCTACACAATTTTTACTAGTATATTATGGAATAATATAACACAATTAATACCAAGAATGAAAGATAACAATGAAATAATCACATAAGATTTCTTGGGAAAACCTTTTTGAATAAAACCTAGCCTCTAAAGCTCCAAACTAATGTATTATTCAACAACCAAGAATATTACAAACATTTCCATGTTCTTTTGAGAGATTCATGGCCACACTCAAGGAGGAATCAAGCATAAGATAATATGAATAAAATCCTACCATGCCCTCTATTTATATGCAAGAGAAGAAAAATGAGATAAAAAATTACTAGAAGCTTCTCAAACTGCTTTATGACCCATTGAAATAGATTTGAAGAATACAAAAATTTCAAAGCATAATTATTTTTTCCATAAATAAAGACAAATGTATGAAGGAGTATAGTATTATTTTATTCATCATTTTTTAACACATTGAACATCTCTAAAATGTGTAATGGTGTTACATTCTATAGAGAAGACAAGATGAGATAAATCAATTGTCTCTTAAAAATAATAGGATTTTCATAATTATAAAAAAAAAGAAATAAAGTGAAATTTCATTGAGAGAATTTACCTTCATCATTATCTAAACTATATAGATAAAATTATGGATAACCTATTTAATATTCACTTAAGTAAGATGAATGAAGTTGTAGTGTAATAATGTATTATTTACATCATCATTTCTCCTTAAATGCAACTTAAGTGAAAAAGAGCGGATCTTAGCTACTAGGCCCTAAAAAGATATGCCACTCAAGGAAAAATTCTCAACCTACTATAGAAGATGAAGAAGTTTGAAATAAATAGTTTTATAATGATTTTTGAAGTAGCCCATGTTGGTGTAAATAGGAGTTTTATCTAACTAATTCATTAGTGGGTCATATTTACATGTTTACTTAGAACACAAGTATTAAATTTCATAATAAGGTAAGATCACATTACACCTAAGACTTCTAGAAATATTCTTAGGACCTAAGTAAATTAAGCATGTAAATATAACCCACTAATACCTGTCGCCCACCATAGGCAATGCCATCGCCACTCACCCGCCACCACAATCAGCAGGGTTTTTTATTTTCTACCTAGTGAACTAGTGATCGTATTGGTGACTAGGTGCTAGCCCCCTAGAGGCTTAATTTTTTCCCCCATAGCTCTAATAGGGAATTTTTGTTCAAACTTGCATAACTTTTTGCCAAGGTATCAATTTTTTGAAAACAAGATATTGTCAGAAAGTTTGCCTTGGGTGGCTGGGTTCTATGAATTTTACAATGGTGCAAATTATGTTTTTAGAATTTTTTTGTTTAGTGATAGTAATTGACGAATGAAGTTTGATCTTTTTTTTTTATCCTGAGCTCATAACGTTTTGTCACAATCTTTGTTTTTTGGGATTCTTATGATGCTGTAAAGGTATTAAAAAGCTATATCTAGCCATCCATACCATTTTTCCTATTTTAAATATTTGTTTGAGTTCTTACTTGGTGGGTATCTTGGAGGCTTGGACATTTTGGCATTTGGGAGGGTATTGTTTTGATCATTATAATTCATTTCAACTATATTTCATGTATTAATCTATGATTTTATCATTTTAGAAGTGTATCATTGTTGTAATCATGGGTTATGCAATTCATCCTTCTATAATCATTTTGATTAAGGACAATTATGAGTTTTGGAAAAAAAAAATATCCTAACACATTGTAGGTGGCTAAATATTTTGCCTCATCTTTATGGATGCATACCCGAGCCAAAGACAACATGGAAGAAATCAATTTGTGGTAATAAGAATGATAATATCATAGGATTGATTAGTTCTAGTTTTAGTGCAAGCATCTTCAAAGAGACCTACAATCATATTTTAAGAATCAAGTGCCCACACACAATTTGGACCAAGATTTGGGAGATTTTTGGAGATCTAAATTATCCTCCATTACTAGATGATCTTGCATTATATTTCCTCATTCCACATGATAATGTTGAAAGTTTACCATTTAATGATGTTACCTTATTGGAGCTTGAATATGATGCAGAACTTGAGCATCTTGATGATACCGAGACTTTTCCTGTAGCTCCTACTTCTCCAATTCAGATCACACATTCATCATTTGTTGGTGATTCATTGAGAACTTCCAATGATTCATTGCAACAGGTATCTAATTTTTGTCCTAATTGGGATTCCTATTTATCTGACATTGTATCTTTGTTTGTGGAATCTCACATTTCAGATTTGGAGGACCAATATGAAGGTTTATCTCTCCTATTTGATGACAGTCTGAATCACACAAATATTGTCACTTCATCTTTTCTTTGAAGTTAGTTCAATATCAGTTTCCATTTGTTCTTGGTTTGTCACCTTCTATTGTGATTAGGCATGTACCTGATTGGATAGTGGCATTGTTGACACTTTTGTTTTGTCTTCAAGGAGGTGTTATTTATTGAAGATATTGTTAAAATTTTAAAATGTTTTAGAAGAAAATTTAAAAGGTTTGCTATAGAAAGTTAAAAAAGATTGAAATGAAGAGTTTGTCTAAACTTAGGTGCCAAAAGTAAAGAAGGAAGGTTCTTTTTGGCTTTGTTTCATTGAATCGTGTAGCAAATGAAGATATTAGGGTTTCTTAGGGGCACTTTGAAGGAGTCTTTTGTAGAAATTTTAGATCATAGCCCATGTTGCAAAGTTTCAAAGATTAAAGGGGCACATTGAAGGAGTCTATGAGGTTTTCCAGGAGTCTATTTGTGCTCTACCCACGTGCAAACTATGCCTTTATCCTCATATCATTTCAGGTATGCATTATGTTATTAGAGTTTTATGATATTGTTGAGTCTTTTAAAGAAGCTTGCTTGTTTTTACAATGAGAGTCTTTGTCCCAGTCAAACAAGACAAAATATAAACAAATCATACCTTATGGAGTCTCTGTCAATTCTTTGTTAGGAGATGATAGTCCTCATAGATAATAAGGTGTTTGGCATCGCATAGAGTTTGCATCAAAGTTGATTTGAGAGACGAGAGATACACTACTAGAAATAAAAAAGACAAAACCATAGATCTTTCTTTGATTCCATGAGCCATATACCAAAAGGAGACAATATCTACTGATAAGCAAGAAAATGGTGAGTAGAGCCATGATATTGTTAGGTTTATGAAGAAGCATATCATAATATTATAAACGTTTGAGGACTAGGTATTTCAAAGGAAAACATCATGTTAAGATGTCCACAATGGAGGAAATTTTAAGATGACTAATGACAAGTGAGTCAATGTGAGAAAAGACCAATAATGTTTAGGACTACTGTGGAAGAATAAAAAGCTTAAGGTGACAACTCATGAGTGGCACTAGCAACAAAGGAAGTAAACCTTCCTTGATAGGGTATGTTATGAGCCTCCATCACAAATAAAACACTCCATCACTATTGTCCCAAACTTCTTATCCCTTTTAGATGTGGGCCTGTTGCCCTCTATACTTTTCCTCTTGTAGACTCTTGGCTTCTCAATGGGATGCCTCTCTTGTACTTCTTCTTTCTATCCCTTGTGTTGGGAGGAGATGGGGAACCCTTTTCAATGGAGCCTGTTCTTGATGTACCCTCATCATTCATCTTCTCATCATCTTCACTGTCCTGTGCTTCTTCCCTTTCTCTCTCACCATATGTGAGTTCAACCTTTTGTTCTTCCAAATGGGAAACTTGTGCCTCAATCCATCTCTTCATTCTCCTCAGCACTAGATGGGAAATCACATCAATATTGACTTCTTCCTCCTCCATCCAATCTAACAATGGAAGAGGTAAATTGGCCACCTTATTGTATGCCTCCTCATTGAGAACATTCACGTCTTCTTTCATTCGATTTGGTATTGTATATAGATTGAGAGTCAAAATGAATTCAAGGGAATAAAAAATATTTGGGAGGAGATACAGCAACAGGGGCACCAGGAAAATTCACCACCAACAATTCACCGTAAGAAAATTCATCCCCATAACAAATTCACCACAAGGAAAATTCACCACTAGTAATTCACCGCCTCAGAAAATTCATCGCATTAACATTTTTAATATATATTTCCAAGACTTTGATTTTTTTTTGCAAAAGAATAATGGAGGTTTGAATTTATGTTATTAATACGGTGAAAATTATTCTTTTGCAAAAAAAAAATTCAAAGTCTTGGAAATATATATTAAAAATGTTAATGCAATGAATTTTCCGTGGTGGTGAATTGCTGGTGGTGAATTTTCCTTGCAGTGAATTTGTCATGGCGGTGAATTTTCCTAGAGCCAACAACAGGAGAGGTAGAGCGTTGAAGAAATGGTTGCATCAAAAGAAGTTTCAACTACACTTGAGCATGATGAGTATGTTGCAGACTCTGGAGAAGGAATTAAGATTGTCGAGCTCGAGGACAATGCAGATGAAGAGAAATATGAAGAGCTCTTATGGGAGGAAAGGCCAGAAGAAGCACCTGAGGAGAAGATTGATAAAGAAGAAGAAAAGCCTCAAGAAGAGAAGGATAATAAAGAAAAGGATAAGACAGTCGAAGAAGAGAAGCTAGAGGAAGAAAATAAAGGGGAAAATATAGAGCAGTCAGCAAACCATAAGACTACAAAAGAAAATTCTACACATGTCCCTTCTTCTCAAGAAAAAACACCGTCATGGTTGGAAGATTAGCTCAAGGACAAGGCTCCTTTCGTTAGGGACCCTAGAGCTTGTTTTGAGGCAATTTTGGTTCGTGTGGGGAAGCAAAAGGAAAAGAAGAAGGCTAAAGTTCATTCTCACATTACCAAGGATGCTTTTGGGTCGTAGACCATACATATTGCTACTTCAACCATTGAAAAGGATGCTGCCACAATTTTGTCGTCAAAGTATAATTTCACTTCTATGGACATTGGGCCAACCAACAAGGCCCAAGAGATTGATGAATTCCAGGGTTTGGTGGCCAATATTATGAAGAGGTTAGATAAAGACTAGGCCATAAAGAAGGAGCTCAAAGCACAAGTTGCAAAATTAACAACATTTATTCAACAGATAGTGGCTCCAAGGCAAAGCATTCCCATCGATGTCACTACTCTCGTGCTCTTATCTAAGGAGGATGTCAATAGAATGAAGCAAATGAATTCATGAGCCCAGGTGACCTCAGAGTGGCTCGATGGCATTGCCACCACTAGTGATAAGGTGATAAGTGTGGCAATGGAAATGCACAATAATTTCTTGATTTTGAAGAAGGAAATCAATAAAGAAATTGAGGACAATATTGCCTTTTTGAAATATCATGAGCTAATATGTCCCAAACTATAGGTCATCAAGACATTGTCTACAAAAAATTTGGAGAGAGAAGATATTTTGGCCAAGGACAAGGTCAAGGAACCAACATTTTGGCTACATGGAATTGATTTTCGTAAGGAAATTGTTAACGCAAATTTTTCCAAAGCTCGGAGCAATTGCTGATAGAATTAATGAGTTGTTCTCTGATTATGACCGTTTCCTTAGTGACGTGGCTAGTGTTGTTGTTCCTTTAGATAAGTTGAATGATGTGGTTCTTCAACAAAATTGGTAGAAGGAAGTACAAAAGAAGCCCAATAACAACTTGGACAAGGAATTTTTAGATGTTGATGCCAAGTTCTTAACGAGATCAGAAGAGTTGATCAGACAGAGAAGAGCTTATGTGGACATACACAAAGAATTGATGGAGGAGTACGAGACTCTAGGCTATAAAATTCACGCTACTTTGTTTCCACCTAACGAGCAATTGACTGCAATTCTCACTGGTTTTATTAAATTTGCTATAAAGGAGAAAGACGTTGGAAATTCTATAACTGATGATAGATTTCTATAATTTCCAACCTATTGTAAAGTTAGCTACAATAAAGTGCATGCACCCAACCTTTATGGGATTTTTTAGAATATTTTAATATAAAATATATTAGGATATTTTACATTCTCCTAGGTTCACATGTGTGACCTTATTTTAAATTAGGGGTAGTTTCAAATGTATTTAATGCACCCCAAATTTTAAATGCATGTTTAATCTTGGCCCTTGGTGTTGAGTTAATCTCCACCATTGATTTTGTAAATCTTCTCTATAAAAGGCACCTTCTCTCATTTGTAAGGGGTTGAAAGGAATTGTTGTAATATCATTTTGAAGAAATAAAAGCAAAGGCATTGAAGTGTTGGTGATCTTTTCTTGTTATTTCTGAGTGCATGCATGGTTCCCTCTTCCAGTTTATTTTCAGCATTGTTCGTTTCAATTCAATTGTTATGATAGCAAAGTCTTAAAGGTATCAAGTAAATTTCCTACTCATACCATTTGTAGTTTGTTGGTTGTAAATTGTAGTGCATGGTTAGTCTGAGCTAATTTTATAGCATTAAGTTCAATTATGGATATTTATGCATATTATTCCAAGCTTTAGGGTATGTGTATGAATGTTTACAATCTAAAAATTTGAAGATTACCTTTGAAGATTGCACTATTTTTGTAGCATTGTGGGCTTGACCCTAATTAAACAAAAAATAGTTTATAGGGAGTTTATTTATCTACAACACCTGCCATTGTTACAGTTGTCCTTATGTTTTAAGAATTAGGATCCCTTTAAACCCTTTATCTTTTGCAATTTCTTTAAATTTAGGTTAGTTTAGAATCAAAATAACATCACAAAACTGCCATATTAGACGATTTACAGTCATTTTCAAATTACAAATATGAAAATACAGCTAGGGTTTTAATCAGTCTTCAGACTTTACAAACCCTCAGTCTTATATCTTTCAATCTTTGTTGAACCATAAATGCCCCTTGTGATACCAACAAATCACATTTACCACTGAGTTGTGTTTGCAAGTCAAGACATGACATTCAAAGCCTTTGGGTCATTTTCTAAAGATTTTCTGCAAAAAGTTTCCTTTCAAGAGACATAAAACACTTGTGTTTTATCTATGTTGTGCATTGCAAAAACACTCATCAACAATACCTCCCAATAGGAAGCAATACAAACTTTTTTCATTGTCCTTTTAGTGTCAAATGTGAAAGAGGTGAATGACAGGCATAAATGATTAGCATAGAAAATGACAACCACCATGACAGTGAGTGAGAGTTAACATAAAGGTACAGTGGACAGGGGCATTCTTGAAGATAGGTCCATAGGTCAAAGAAAGAGCAATGAGAGAGAGTTTTATGAAATTTTCAAGTGTAAGAGGATTGTGGACATTAATATGGGAAATTTTTCCAGGAGATATCTGGACAGGGACATAAAGGCATGCATTTGGAAATAATGTATAAAGTGAAGAAGACAATGGATTAAAGGGAGAACATTGAGAGTTGCGTAGCAAGGAGCACTGTCAAATACATGATAGATCAATGTTTATCAAGATAGTGGACAGTTAAAGCATGAGGAATATCACAAGTATGACAACCCATACATGGAGATAGATCTTCAAATCAAGGATGGAGAGAAAAGAAATGTAGAATCCAGAAGGCTAATATGAGGGTATTGATGACTATCAAGAATTTATGATTGAGGATTGCAACCTCAATAAAGGACAATACATAATTCCTTTAATAAGATGGAAAGACTATGAGAACATTGTAAACCACAATGTTCAATGAAAAGGAAGCCTATATAACCATTATGACAATGATTTCTAGAGTGAGAAGGCCATGTATAAAACACCACAAAATAGAGAAAAAAGATGACCATAGGATAACCTCAAGTTCCAAAGGATAGTCCAAAAGTGATAGTCTCAAGAAAATGAGTTGAAAAAGGGCAGTAAAAAAGAAGGGACAATATTTCATAACCATTTTTATATGTAACATGACAACCACATAAAGGGATACTATACAGTCACCAGGGATAAAGTAGGAGTATGGTTAGTGTTTAAGGTGAGCTAGTATTTCTAGGAGAGGTGTGACTCAAAGAGTAAAAGGATGGGTTAATAAATAGATTGTGGTTATGAGAAATAAACTATCATTGGGTAGTCTTGAAGAAATACAAGATACATGACAAAGGAGATAGTACCATTGATGGTTTGCAATGTGAGATATTGAGAGTTCTAAGAAGCCAAAGGACAATTTTCATTTCATGACAAGTCATATCATGAAGTCTGTGCATAAACACATAGGACAGTGCAAAACAAATTTATATGATAAAATACTCTACATGCACAATCAAATGACCCTAATGGGATAATCCTTGTTTGGAGAAAAGACAAGTGATATGTCTTGTAAGTGTATAGTCAAAGGTCAAGTTACCATGTATAGTAAAAAGGTCAAGCTAGAAGACAGTGGACAGATTGATAGGTTGCCACTGTATAGTTAATTAATTTAACCTTAAAAGGACTGTTTTGATTGGAGGTAAAAAATGGGTTTTGAAGGGGCCTGGAACCCTTTACAAAATAAAGCAACTGATAAAAAAAAGATAACAACATTAAGCAACAATCAACCTAAATACAACGAACCAACAACCAAAAAGCAGCCAAGTAACCAGCCAGCAACACTACATATTGTTCAGAATCTCAACAGCTTCCATTTTACTAGTAGCCATCTTCTGCGCATTATCCACAATATCATAACACCTCAATACCAAAGGCCCTAACCTGAGCTTTCATTTTGTTTCTAGTTTTGACCCCCAACCCACTAGTTTTAACCTCACCACTCAAAACACTACCTTTAACAACACCCTTCTCACTAGCACAATCCACATCCAGCAGCTTACCCCTAGCAACAATATCATCAATAGACACATTCTCCTTTCTCTTTTTCGTAGTAATCACAGGGGGGATCACCTTGGCAGAGTCTGAAATAGCCAAAACCTTAGAGGCATCTCCACTCGTCATTACAACATTCCACATCTTATCAAATTTATCCTCAAGGGATAACATTCTTCCTTCCAAATTATGTTTCAAATTGATGGTTTCCTCCGCCACAGTATTAAGAGATTCCATCAAATTATTAATTTGGCTTTGGACAGAAGGGTCCTCAGCCTTACTAGCAACACCTCTAATTCTAACATTGGTCCTATTAATCTCATGGAAGAACCACTTAAAAAGTTTAAACAACACATTAGCACTCTCACGGGCTGATCTCAACACATCAGACAACTCCTCCCTGTCAAAATTCTCAATACGTTTCCCCACAGCAACGTCGTCATCAGAAGAATTAACATGAACCTTATCAGCAAAAATTTTCTTACCTTTACCAACAGGGATAGGAGTCTTCATCTTTCGAATGGAGCAGGCGATTTCCTCCGCAACAACCTTCCTTTTCATCATCTTATCCACATCCGCTTTGCTAGTTCCCACATCATGTCCACTACCCACAACCCTATTCTTTCCCTACTTCTGCAACCCAATGTCAACACTCAGAGAAGCCTCACCATAGATACCACCAGCCAGGGAAAGAGGGAAACCCTTCTCCAGGAGTTGGCCAACAGTCAACACCCTTCTCTTCCGGCTCCCCTCCTCAGTCTCCTACACATGTCTAGTCACTGGGGGAGGAGAGGAAGCTTCTCCATAAAGTTCATTTTTGTCCTTAACCCCCTTAGAAAGAACATTTTTCACCACCTCATCATTGCATGTCGTATAGCCTGCCTTATCATCCAGCTTCCTTTTCCCAATATTAACCGGAACAGGGGAAATGGGTCCCTCCTCAAAAGAGGCATACGAATCAGGGACATAATCAGCATCATCATCCCTATCCGACTAAGAATCTTTGTTCAAAATAAGCCTCCTCTTCTTAGATTTCTTATTAACCCTTTCCTCTCCCGACTCTATCTCATAACCCTCCCGAGGTTTAGCAATATTATCCTTCAGAGACACAAGATTTGTTTGCACCTCATGAACTTTGACATGTTCATAGATCAGGAGAATTAACCCCACATGCAGGACAAGGTTTTTGGGGTTTTTCATATGATCCTTAATCCCTGAGTCAAGCGACATCAACAAGTAGAGATTAAAAGGACTATTATAGATGAAGTTTAAATCTTTTAAAATCCATATCAAAGCAAAGGAAAGTTGAAAGAAAAGGGAAAATATGACAGTCATAAGCCTAAGATAGAATTGGACAGTCATGTGAGGACAGTGAACTTTGTAAAAGGAAAAATGAAGGACAATGATTGTAGCATATGGTTATGTTCTATGTAGAGAGCTTGGATTTATTTATACATGGTGTAGATTATTGAGGTCATAAACACAAGAGGGAAAAGAGTATCGAATAAGTTGATTGAATAAAATTTAAGGATGTAACAAGAAGAACTTCAAGTGTAAAAAGAGAGGGTTAAAAGAAGGCAATAAATTGTGCATGGTGAACAAGTGATGTCACCTAAAGAAATAGAATGACTAGACCTTACCAATCCAAATGCAAGTTAGTTGAAGATGTGAAAAAGGAGTCTATACTACTCATGTTTCTTCATCACAACCAAATGAGGTTCATACTACTCTAATATTATCTAGTGTTTTTATTACAAGATCACAAGATTTATAACCTTGACAGGGGTAGACAATCT